>PVLA01000860.1:326526-441487 GCA_004027455.1 Hydrochoerus hydrochaeris
TTACAAAAGTTTTGAAAATTTTTACTAGTATAGACAGGGGCATTATCAGTTTTTAATTGTTTAGGTACCCCCATAAAGGCAAATGTCTGAATCATGTGTTGAACTACATCTTTATAGGCTTCTCCTGACCTAGCAGAAGCAAAAAGTAAATGAGAATAAGTGTCTATACTAACATGCACAAAAGATAATTTTCCAAAAGTTGGGATGTGAGTCATATCCATTTGCCATAATATATTTGGTTTTAGCCCTCTAGGCAGGCCTCTGAGTAAATAAGCTAAAAAGGAAGTTATAGTGTTGGCAGGGAGTTTGATACAGCCTATCAGGGAGATTCGACTATTAATCCCCAAAGAAGGAAAGGAAGAATATAATTCGAGTACAGGAGATTCCTTAGGGTACCTTTTAGTATTACCTTACCCTGTTATTATGGACAATGGCAAACTATACAATCTAGGCAAGATGACAAATGATCAGTGAGCAATGAAAGTATGGGTCACCTTACCAGGAAAAGAACCAAAACTAGCTGATGTATTGGAAAAAGGCTGGGGAAATGGATAACGAATGATAGTAGAGGGTAGTACTAAATGCCAGCTATAAATGCATGCATAGTCACAAAAGCAAAGATTTTAATTGTAGTTGTTCTCTCCTATTTGTTAATATACATGGGTATATATACTTGTAAGTTAAGCAAGTATCTTTATTTTCTTCCTTTGTCCCATAATGTTGATAGAGCTAATATTAGTTCTTATTGTTAAACCTATAATGTAATTTTTATTTTATTAAGTGTGAGAGTAAATATCATCAAAAGAAAGACATTTCTTTTTATTCTGGGGAGTGAATTATTGTGCTTATTTGTATAAAGGAGAGATGTAGCAGGGATAATTATGAACTTACTATTGTGTCTGGAGACCATGTATGGTTTAAGGAAATGTGTCAAGTTGACAAGGGGTGGATTGTGATAGTTAACTTTTTTGTTAAATTGAATAAGAAAAGCCTCCCTAATGGCTTAGCACTGCTCTGTATGCATTCTGGATAATGGACTTACTGAAGTGGAAAAATCCGCCCTGGGTGTCAGTGACACCAACCAATAAGTCTGTAACCTGAATGGAATAAAAAGAAAAAAAGTAAGTCTTGCTTCTGCTTCTTAGTAGGAGCTCCAGTTCTTTGCCATCACCTTTTGATGTCTGCTTCTGGCCTTCCAGCACAAAATCTTCAGCTTTCCAACAGAATTTTCTGCCTCCCTGCTAAGACCCTTTGGCTGTCCAATATGGGCTTAAAGGACTCTACAGTGAGCTCCAGGCCTTTGAATTTTGACTGGATCCTTTGTATTTCCTGCATGCAGATCATTCTTTTGCATTCTTACAAACCACACACACACACACACACACACACATTCTCTCTCTCTCTCTGTCTTTCACACACACACATACACACACACACACATATATATAATATATATATATATATATATATTATATATATATATCTGTTTCTCTAGTGTACCCAACTGATACAGTCTGCCACATACATAACCTCATAGAAAATAAGAATACACATTCTAGTCACTTGCCTTGACAACACTCCCATGACCCCATAAACATACCAAGGTCTGGCTCAAAGGCACTTCTGACTCTTGAAGGTCCTCACTCTACTCTTGCATGTATACTAAAACTTCTTCCCAATAAATCCTTCCCATGCCTCTTACAGCAATATCCTGAAAATTCTTTTCCCACAATGGGAGTAAGCAAAACTCCAAACATTCTATGTTTTAGGGTGGTTTTAAGTTCTTTATCTTAGCCACTAGAACGTCCTTAGACCCAGTCTTGTAACATTTTGTTTTGACAAGCCAACCGGGAGGTAAAAAAGACATAGCAGGATGAAGAGTTTGATAAATCCAGCTGAAACCTTTTCATTTTTTCCCTCTCTACTTCTTCCAATCCCCTTCTTGTCCTTTCTCTGTCATTCTAAGGATTTCATCTGTGGGAAAATGAAAATCATTTAACTTTTTCCCTATTTTCATTAATAGTGAAAGTCACAGAGCTAAAGGGTAAGGAGGGATCAGTGGGAGCTAGGGAATTCAAAGTTTTCTCATGGCTGTATGGACTGTTATGATCCCAGCTTTGTGGAAAAGAAGGACGTCCTCTGCTTACCCAATGCATATAAGTAGAGGAGGGCAGGACATGGACTTTGAATTTTCCCCACCAATGGGGAGACCTACAGACCTGCCAGAAGTAATTTATTTCAGCCTTTCAAGAATTGTGTGCTGTGAACTTCCTTTGATCCTAGGGCTTCCTGTCCAGCCCTTCACATAGTTTTTTTTTTTCTGGAGCTTCTCAGGGTTTATTTCTCTAATGCTAGCCTGCTTCTTCATCTTACTTAACTCTAGTATTCTTTTGACAATTTGGCCTCAAGTTTATCTGCATATCAAAAATAGTATGTGATTTTCAGTTGCTAAGTAACAGCCCCAGAATTTTTAAACCCTCAGTGATTTCCTTGCATATCTTTCATTTCCCAAATATAAAGATCTTAAGGATAAATTTTTGAGGAAAGCCCAGCTGTTGGGTATAAGTCCATTTTCCTGCTTTGCTCATGTGTCGATTCATTGGTGATACTTGTTCTGAAAACAAGCAACAGATTTCTGTGTGACTGACATGAATCCTTAGATTGGTCATGGTAAAAAGAGAGATGGATTGTTGCCTCATTTTTGAGGGGTACACTTCACACACGGCATGACTCCAGGAGGAGGTGGGCAGCTCACATAGCCTGACCTGGGGTACTTCAATAGGCTCTCATCTTTTCCTTTTTTTCTTTTCTTTTTCTCTTTCCCAAAGTACAGAAAAAAAAAACCTTAAAAGCATGTAATACATCTTAAATGACTGTTGGTAACTGAAGTTTTGTTCCCAAAACTTTACCTATAGGTTTTACTTTACAAACTTAAGATACAAAATTTTAAAAGTTGGTTTTTCTGGGCTGGGGATTTAGCTCAGTGGCATAAGCACCTGCCTGGCAAGTGTGAGGTCATAAGTTTGATCCCTGGTACTGCAAAAAAAAAAGGTGGTTTTTCTCCAACTGTACAAGATGGAGTATATAGACAAGGCCTCAAACTTGACTTTACAGTAAGGAGGAAAATTAGATAAAGATCCTATCTAGCAATCTACACTTCTTAACTCTTTCCTTCTTCTGATTTTATTGGTTATAAGTTTATAGTGTTAACTAATGAAAATGTACTCAAAATAGCTTAAAGTAGTAAAGGAAATTTGGCTAAGGCTTAGATGAAAAGGCACATTAACAATGCCTAGGAAAATTTTAAGATACTGGTTTATATATAGTTATAAATGTTACATATATAATATATATGTATATATATATATATATATATATATAATTCAGCAGGGTCAATATATTTCAAAGTGCACTTTGATTCAATGTAATTGTTTTATGTGTTATATGTGTTATCCACCTGACTGTTAATCTGTTTTTGATAGTTAAAATACCTACAGCTACTTTGTTAAAATTGTTTTAGAGCTCAGATCATTTTATGTTTATTTTTTACCCTTAAAGATTTCTGCCTCTGTTAGGGTTTTCCATTAAAAAATAAGTAAATTTTTATACAAATAACCAAATTACTGAGTTTGGTTACTTTTATTTTATTTTATTTATTTTTATTTTTTTTGTGTGTGGAACCAGGGATTGAACTCATGACCTTGTGCTTGCTAAGCAGGTGCTTATGCTGTTGAGCTAAATCCCCAGCCCCTGGTTACTTTTATATGAGTAACCAAACTCACTTAAAATACTAGAGAGTAAAAACTGTTAAGTTCACCAGTTACATAGTATTTACAGATAAAAATCTTAAATCCTACTATATTATTCTGATATACAATCAAATTTCCCTCAAATAAAGGTTTATCTTCTTGTATAGGTATGCCCATAAAATAAAAATGACAATATAAATATTTTAGATACTAACTTTTGTCACCTTTTGTATGTAAAGTAACTTTATACATTTATATTATCTGGAGCTGTCATTACAATGGTTTTAAGGTCCACAAAACAAAAGTCCTATAATAAAAATTTTAATAGCCCAATTATAAATAAAATTAGATATCTTTAATATATTCACTCACTATGGTCACAAGTAAAATAGACCGAAATTAAAATTCATATTGACAAAACAAGGAAATGTCTCTGTTTTCTTAAAATTCTCCTATTATATAAACACCTCAAAATAAACAGATTGATTTTAAAGATAAAGGGCATATATCAAATCCTACTGACTTTCATCGAGTTACTGTTATCAAGAAATACACTTAGCTTTTCTCTACTAGTATTTGTTTAACATCTTTATAAAATAAACCTTAAGGATCAATAACTTGCTAATATCTCTGTCCTTCTTTCCAAACTGTCAAAAGCCCTTGGTTATTCAAAAAATGAAACCAAACATTCCTATGTGTCCTTTAGATAAGTCAAAATGACACTTTTGGTCCCTGGCTAGGCAACATCAATGCCTCTTCTCAGCCTAAAGCAACAATAAAAGACAGACTACCAGGCCTTCTACATCCCTTAAAATTAAGGGACGAAAGTCTGATGAGGAGGGTTGAAGTAAAATAGAAGAAGTAAAAAATAAAGACAAAAAGAAGAAAAGGAAATTAATATTTTAAAATTGTATATTTAAGAACTTCAGTTTCAAGAGACAAAAGTTACTCAGGCCCCTCTCCCTTCCAGGAAACTCACTCAAGACATCCTTAAAGACTTAAAGACAAAATATTCCTACAAATTGCACTCTGGATCTGTCTGTTTTTACTTGTACATTGAATTTTCTCCATTCCCAAGGAAGAAGCAATATTAATGGGCAGCATATCTCAACTTCAGACATGTACATGGCCTACATTCTTAGATAACCTGCCACAAGCGTAACCTGACAGAAAATAGAAATACACATCCTAGATCAGCTGTCTTAAATACATTCGCAAGACCCAATAAATATAATTGGCTCTCTTTGTCTTGCACAAGCCTACACCTCACTTGAATGTATACTAAAATATCTGCCTAATAAATCCTTTCCATCCCTCTTACTTATGTGTTCTGAAAATTCTTTTTCTGTGATGGAGTCAGCAAACCTCCAAAAGCACTATGTTTGAGGGGGGCTAAGTTCCCTTATCTCAGCCTCTGCTGCCTCATCAGACTCAGACAAGCAGTATAAATCATTCATTAAATTCAGTAAAATATTTTCAGTTACCATCCTGTTTACCCCGGAGATTCTGAAAAATGCAGATGTGATAAAAGTGACAATTTTGCCTTAATTTATAAGAATAAAGTATAGCAATGTACTAAAACAAAAAAGTTCTTAAAACAGAGCTTTTGCTTTATTGGATTCCAATAGTTAGGCAATACTGTCAATGTAGTTCATCAGTGAAATATACTCTGTGTGAAAAGTGGACAATTTAGCCAACTCAGTAGACCCTAACTACAATGCTGTGAAAGACAGGGTAACAGATTTCTTAAATTCCATTCCAAACAAGATTAAATGTTACTGTTTCTAAGCCTATGTCATTTTTTTATGGACAAGAGTTATAATGGTTGAAGGAGAGGGAGCGCATAGAATATACCAAGCATTAAGCCTAGCAAAGAAAATTATCTTGTCCACTTCTTTACATGTCTGAGTCTGACAGAGTTGTAAATGAGAATGGCATGGTGGAGACAGGGAAACCTTTATTGTCCTTAAATAATTGCAGAGTTCTGTTGACCAGACACTGGTTTCCTCTGGAAAAAATTTGAAAAACAAAATCAAGCAATTTTTAACTGATTTAAATTTAGGTGCTCTTATATGGTAATAATGGAAATAAATTTAATGGAATATATCGCTTTAAGTGGACAAGGACTCTAATTTTTTTCTTAATATTTACAATAAAGCTAGAGGAGCTTCCCATACTTTGCCTTGATCTTTAATGCAGAGAAGATAATGAGCAAGTTGAGGTAATCTCATGCTTTGATCAGCACTAACTCAAATCTTAGTGAACCTGCATATATGTCATGAAAAATGTGTCACACTTGTATTGGAATTATTCACTAAGATTCTTAGGATTAAGCTCATTTATTTGTTCACTCAGACATCATTGAATACCTATTTTGTGTCAGAGAATCCTGTCATATCTGAGGGTTCAGAAATATCAAATGCTATCTAAACTGTAATAGGACTACTAAGAAAATAAGCAAAGCATATTTCATGTATTAATAAGTCAAAAGGATGTGATAAGGCAATAGAGATAGTGTTTTTTGCTTGGTTTTTTTTGACAGAATCTCTCTCTGTAGCCTAGGCTGACCTTGAATTCACTATGTAGCCCAGGCTGGCCTTGAACTCAAAGCAATCCTCAGCCTCCTAAAGTGCTAGAACTATAGGTGTGCACCATCACGCCAGGATTAGACAAGGTGTTTTGAAAGATAGAATAATGATTTTAATATTATTAAATTAGTCAAACAAATAAGGATTTAATATCTAAAAGGTATCATTTGATTTAATATCTAAAAGAATTAAGAGAAAGACCCATATGAAAATGAATACTTTTGGAAAAGCTTTTCAGACAGAGTTTTTTAACTTCATCACTACAGACACATAGGGCCATATAATTCTTTGCTATCGGGATGGTCTCTTTGTACAGTATGTTAGTAGCATCCTAGGCTCTACCATCTAAAATTAGTAGCACCCCACAGCAAGTTAAAGCAATCAAAAATGTTTTCTGGCACTGTCAAATGTTTCTTGGGGAACAAAACTGTTCCAGTAAGAATATCTGCCTTAGAATCAAGATAACAACAGGCAAACTTATTTTACTTCAAATTGTACACACATCATCTACATGGCCTGCAAAGTGTAAATTAAGATATTTTCATTGTATTATCTCATGACATACTAATTTTGACTTAGGTGGAAAAAACTTCATGGCAGATGATGTTCTAGTCCCCAGGTAGTATATGCAGTAAAACTTTGGTTTGTGAGCATAATTCATTCTAGAAACATGTTTGTAATCCAAGGCATTTGTATATCAAAGCAAATTTCCCCAATGGAAATAATGCAAACTGGGGGGCCAAGGATGCAGCTCAGTAACACAAAAGCCTCCTTGGTAAGTGCAAGGTCCTGAGTTTGATTCCTAGTACAAAAAAAAAAGCAAAAGAAACAACATAAACTTAGATTAATTCCACAACCCAAAAAGTTATATAAAAATGATTACAGTGCTATGTAATAAAATACAAAATAATAAAGCAAATATAAAATATAAAGAAAAATTAATTAACTTTCAATTATCTATGAAAACTTTTGTGGCTTGTGTGAGAAAATCAAGATGGGAGGGACAAATTTCACTGTCACTAATGTAATCAATGCTATCTATTAGCTCAGTGGAATTTTTTTTCATGCATCTTTAACAAGGAACCTATTCAATGACACTTGGTTTTGCCTATTTTAAAGGATTTTGCAGAAATGTGACATGGCATTGTCATTAAAGAGATTCATTGCGCTCACACTGCTACAGCCTTATTTGGTAGTACTTTCTACAAAATTTGCTTTGTTTCTCACATTTTACACATCCTCTAATATCATTTGAAGTGCAGGATTCCTTTGCCTTTTACTCCTCCTTTGCAGAGGAGATCTTTTCCATAACTTCTTGCTGTTGGAAAGCAATCACACACAACACAATCTCTCACAATCTCAATAGCGAGAGAGAAGCACTATTGACTCAGTGATGATCATGTGATATTCAGCATCATGTACTACTTGTACTGCAGGACATCATAAATTGATAAAGTTAAAATTATTAGAAATGTTTGATCACTTTGTAGAACACTCACAGAAAAAGTTACAATCCAAAGTTTCTATCTATTTATCTATCTATCTATCTATTCATCTATCTATCTATCTATCTATCTATCTATCTATCTATGCCAATATGTTACTGGGATCTGCAGTGTTGGAGTCCCCTTCTAGAGATAGATTCCAGGTTCTACTTGCCTTGAACTGAGAAACAGATAAAAGAAGCACAAAAATAGTGAAGTTTTACATGTATTAAAGGTAGATAAAGAAACATGCTCTGCAGATTGAGTTTGGATCAAGTAAGTATAGGAAAAAAAGTACACTCTACAGCAAGAGAGCAGACTACTGTGAGAGAATATAGTAGTCTGGAGCTCAATGGTGTCTTTTTTCTATGTCCTGCTCCTTAGGCTGATGTCTTGTCTAGGCTGTTACATCCAAAACTGTTCAGGTTCTCTAGAAAAATCCATGTCTAGGGCTTTAGAAACTTTTCTATACATGTGCTGTAGAACTTTTTACCCCAGCCAGTCTGCCTATGCCCTAATCACTTGCCCCAAATCTGCCTGTACTATGCCACATATATCATCTTTAGGTATGATTCAGAGTTTAGCAGTGGTCATTGCAGTTTTACTTAATGTATATTCATTCATTCAACAAAGAGTGTTTTTCTAGGTTACAAAAGCAGTGGCAGTGAGTGTTCTGAGAAGAACCAGAATTCGTAATTTAACCAAGCAAATTTGTTACCCAATATCTTAGAAAGCTCAGAGATGAAGTCTGCTAATGAAATGAATATTTAAAGTATCTTTCACAAAAGATACCTTTAACATTCTATATGATAAACTCTATAGTGCCCAGAGATCAAATAATGTATTGACTTTTACAGGGAACACAGAAATTATGCCCTGTGTAGTAGCAGAAATAATGATGATGATGATGATGATGAGGAGGAGGAGGAGGAGGAGGAGATGGCCTGTATAGGCATACATATTACATACATGTTTACAGTCTCTACTAAAACTTTGACTCATTTTGAATACATAGAGGCCAAAAAATACAGAATTTTGAAATTCTTTTGTGAAACACATCTATTTGAAAATGATACTGAATAAGATAGTAAGAGGAAGCGCAAGATGGAGACAGAATAAGAAATTCTAGTGATATTTTCCTACACACACCAAGTTGAAGATTGACTTATGTACCACACTACTTTTACAATATATGAGAAAATCAAGTGAGAGAAAATAGGGTCTGCTGTTCGTATAAAAAGAAAAAAATCTGAAAAGATGCATTTAAGAAGACAGCTAGAAAATAGTTGCCCATGACACTCTTACTAACTCCAACAAGCCCAGGAAGAAGAGAGATGCCTTACACTCTTGAAGAGACAATTAAGACTTGAAATACAGTGCCAAGTCTCAAGGTAAAACTCAGATACTAACCACCAGGCAAATAATCTTGGACTAAGCCAATAGCCCTATCTTAGGCCAGATACCTGACTTTCTTCATCACCCTCCTCCAAACTAAAACAGCAGAATGGGAGCACGACTCTACCTTCTGGGAAGCAGGACACAAAAGGAAGAGCAGGGCTTTGTCTCAGAGCCCAGTGTCAGGAATTGTACAGTGAGACCTAGAACCCCTAAAAACCTGAAGGTCCCCTACACAGGCCAGAGCTCACAGATGGAGACTCTAGACTGGTGCCAGCATCAGGAAGAGACATTCATATTGGTTGGAAACACTTGAGTTTCAGCACTGAGTGAACCTGGGGTGCACCTGCTCTCCTCCTGAGAATGTGTATCCGCCTGCAGTTGTGAGACTAAGGTACCACCCAGCTTAACACTAGTCTTAGTGGCTAACATGTTGCCTTCAACCAACCCTCAGCCTGAAGCTGCATAGCTATTTTCAGGCCAGTACTAAAAGATGGGGCTCCAGGATTGCGCTAACACCAGAGGCTACACACTCCAGTAACAGATTTATGTTTTTGTCCTGCATTACAACCAGCTGTGGCATGGGCCCCGATATAGCCCCAACACTATGCAGATCCATATGGATGTGAAACACAGGAGTTTCCCAGGTTAGCATCAGCATAGATGGCCAAGGGTCTGCCTTTACCAATACTACCTCAACTTTTGCGGGCATAGGATGGCATAAGACCCCATTCATTGGGGGTAGAACAAGATACAAGATTTTTCCCAGGAGCTTTTGAACTCTTTGTAATTTCTAAATCTTGGAAACCCAAATGCTCATGAACTGAGGAGTGGATAAAAATGATGTGGTCTTTGTATACAATGATGCATTACTCAGCAATAAAGAATGATAAATTTGAGACTTTTATAGGTAAATGGATGCACCTTGAGACCATACTCGTAAGTGAAATAAATCACACGCACATATGTAAACATCATATTGTCCCCTGGTGTGAGAAACTGAAAGAGTATATTAGGTTTAAAATGTACAATAGATATTGTGAAATGGGAAGAAATCATTCAAAAAGATAAAGGAACTAGGATGTGGGAAAGGGGAAAAGATGGAAAGGAAAAGGGGAAAAGTGCAAGTTAGTTATACTATTAGTGTCTCTTAGTTCATTGAAAAGGAAGGTTTTGCATCAATATCAATTGATGAGATTTTTGTGCCCATATCTTGTACTCTGAGCTACTACTTTAAAGATAACAACATGAAATATATTAACTATTGTTATTCTCCTACATTTTGTTATAAAATTTTTATGAAGTTGTGTGCTCATACAAAGAATTGACCTCAACCTAATAAAAGCCATTTACACTAAGACAGTAGCTAACATTATATTGAATGAAGAAAACATGAAAATTCACTAAGATCTGGAACAAAAAAAAGCATTTTTACTTTTACAGTTTGGTTCCAGTTAATAGTGGAAGTCTTTTCCAGAGTAATTAGGCAGGAGGAAGAAGTAAAGGGCATCCAAATTGAGAAAGAAAAAGTCAAATAATCATTGTATGCTCAGATTATTACATATTAAATTTTTTACAATTTTTATTAGTATATGTTTGCAGTACATAATGGTAACATTCATCATGGGCTGATGGTACATGTACACAACATGTTTTAGTTTTTATGTCCCTGTCCCTCCCCCCTCCCTCTTATCTCATAATCAGATTTCATTATCTTATCTATAGAAAAATTCCAAAGACACTACCAAAAGTCTACTAGGACCAAAAAATTAATTAAGCAAATTTGAAATATATAAATATCAACATATGTAGTTCAATAGCATTGCTATCTGCTAATAATCAATGATCTGAAATAGAAATAAAGGAAAGTATCCCATTTAAAATAGTTTCAAAAATGCTTGGGAATAAATTAATGTAAAGAGGTAAAATATATCTATGATGAAAATTTTAAAACATTGATACAAGAAATTGAAAGAGATTTTTAAAAATTAGAAAAACATCCCACATTCCAGGACTGGGAAAAACAATATTGTTAAAATACCAATACTATGTAAAGTCATTTATAGATTCAGTGTAATCCTCATAAAAATACCAAATGACATCTTCAGAGACCTCAAAAACTGAATCCTAAAATATACATGGAAGCACCAAAAACTCCAAACAGCTAAAGCTACCTTGAGAGTAACTATACAGCAAGAAGCATTGCACTGACTTAAATCATTGTACGAAGCTGTAGCATTCAAAAAGGCATATGTCTGTTGGCATAACACAGACAAAAACATGAATGCAGAAGAATGAATGTCTACTAGACGTAAACTCTACCATCTAGAGCCAACTGATTTCTGACAATACTAAAGACACTGAAGACAGGACAATCTTTTTTTTTAAAGTTATAGGCAAAATTGAATATCCACATGCAGTAGCGAGGTCTTGATCTCTGTCTTTCACCATTTAGTAAGATCAACTCAAAGTGGAATAAAGACTTAAATGTAAGATGCGAGACTATAAAACAAACAGAGGAAAACCAGGGGAAATGCTTCAAAGATACAGTAATGAGCAAAGTTTTTTGGAAAAGACCCGCTGCAAGACATAGGAAACAATAGCAGAGATAAACATATGAGATTACGAGCCAAAAAGGTTCTATTTACACAGCCAAGAAAACAGTCACCAGAGTACAGCAACAGCCTACCATGTGTGAGAAAATATTTGTAATATTTACATCTAATGAGACGTTGATATTCAGAATGTATAAAGAACTCAAAAATTTCAAAAGCACAAAAATCAAAATAGGTAAAAGACCTAAGTAGATATTTCTCCAAAGTACATGTAAGTGACCATTACATAAATGAAATTGCTTGGCTTCACAAATCATAAGTGAAATGCAAATAAAAACTGCAATGAAATAGCACTTTGGTTCTGTAAGAGTGGTTGTTGTAAGTATTTACACAAGTGTTGGTAAGGATACTGAGAAAAGGGAACTCTTACATACTGTTACTTGGCGTGTAAATTAGTACATCCAGTATGAAAGATATGGAGATCCTCCCAAAATTAAATATAAAACTGCCACATGATCCAGTAATCTCACTGCTAGTTATATATACAAAAGAAATAAAGTCAGTATGCCAAAGAAACATTTGCACTTTGGGGTTCGATGCAAAACTATTTATATGCAAAAATATCCATATTCACAACAACTAAGAAATTCCAACA
Source organism: Hydrochoerus hydrochaeris (assembly GCA_004027455.1). Lineage (NCBI taxonomy): Eukaryota > Metazoa > Chordata > Mammalia > Rodentia > Hydrochaeridae > Hydrochoerus > Hydrochoerus hydrochaeris. The sequence goes on from PVLA01000860.1 coordinate 338,953, forward strand.
ATGTAAGTGTCCATCAACTGATAGTTATAGAAAATGTGGCATATATATATACACAAGGGAATACTATAAACCCTAAAATAGAATGAAACTGTATCATTTGCAATGACGTGAATAGAAACAGAAACCATTACACTAAATGAAATATGTCAGACACACAAAGACAAGAACCACATGATCATACTCATTTATGGTATCTAAAAGTGTAAAGCAGATGATCTGATAGGATCTGAGATTACAATGATGGTTAGTAGAAGCAGGGAAGAATTATAGGGTGAGCTATGGGAAAATACTGATCAAGAGTTACTAAGATACAAGTAGATAGAAATAAGAAACCCTGGTGTACCACCATACACATAGTGACTATAAATAATAATAATGTACTATGTACTGTATTTCAAAAGGTACACTAAAGGACTTTAAGTTTACAGAAATCATAAATATTTGAGGAGATAGTCCTAACCTGATTTAAGGCTAGTACAAAATATGTTCATAGAACATTATGTGCTACTGGATATATACAATTTTATTAATTTGTCAGAAATATTTTTTTTAAATTTTATTTAAAGAGAAAAAAAAGCAAAACAGAAAAAGGGGTAGAAACAATACAGAATCTCAGGGGAAAAAAGCAGTAAGAAATCACTAGTTGATAAATTACATACTGTCTTCTTAGACCTAGTTGTTGAAGTTACAAAATTAAAGCATAGAAAGTGTACATTCAAACAGTGACACTGCAAAGAAGTTCAATGATCCAGTAATAACTTAGCAACATGGTTTTCAATCCTACACACTTAAACATACATGCAGCCATATCCTCTAGAGCACTTTCTTTTCTTCTTTTTACTTTTAAAGTCCATTATCTGCTTAGTTATATCCTGTTTCAGGTTGCTCAGTACCTTACTGACTTGTTTTGTTGTTATATACTTTTAATCACCTTATATAATTCTGTTGCCTTGTTTTTGAGTTTCTCCTCATCCATGATCCATGAATCAGCTTCGGTGGAGTTGGGAGATTTTTGGAGGTATTTTGTTACTTTCTTATCTATTTTTTTGAAGGTAGCAAAATACAGCAGAACAAGACAGAACAAACCCATGTGACCACACCACAATAAAAGTACCACAGAACCTCAGAGCAGGTCACCAGGACACAAGCAATGGGCTCAATAGTACAGCCCATTTTGTTCACATTAGCTGTTCTTTCAATCAAATAGAGGAAAATGGAAGGAAATATCGAACTTTTAAAAACAGAATATTGAATAAAGCAGTACCATTAATCAAAGTTGAGCAAAACAGTGATAAAAATATTTGCCTTCAAAGAGATGTTACAAGGAAATCCCCCTTACTTGCCACGCTGCATACATTCATCCTCCAAAAAGATACTCAGACCACCAGTCCCTACTTGCTAACGGGGGGTGGGGTGGGGATCAATGTCTGATTCTTAGCCTGTGCACTGGCAGGGACCTAGCTGCTTACAGTCTGGCCAGCATGCCACCTTATTTCCCAGCGCTCAAAATTCCAACATGATGCAGAGCTTAGGAGTCGCTGATAGTTCTCGCCCTGGTGTGCCAGTGGTTTGCCAGGCCACCAGCTGCTCACCAGGGCAGCGAGTGGGCCACCTGTTCTCCAGCACCCAAAGTTCCAACATGATGCAGAGTTCAGGTATCGCTAATAGTTCCTGCCCGGGTGCACTGGTGACTTGCTAGGCCCCCAGAAATAATTTTTTAAGATAAATAATTCTGTTACATTCCTAAACTTGTATTTCATTTTTACTTTATCATTATTTCTCATACTTTTAATGATTAATTTTTGAGACAAATTTGTTACAGTCAAATGTATATCATCCTTTATAAATATGTGATTTGAATTTCATTAAATCATATTTTTCACGTAGCTGCATTTTTAGGATGAATCTGCATTTCTCTCAGAATTTTATTTAGGTGTTTCTAGATATTGTATCAGGGTCAATTATTCCTAAAATTGCTTTACTATGTATTTTCCGAACCAGACATATCTAAGTAACTGCCAAAACTATACAAACAATTACGTGTCCATCATCCTACATGTTTCTTTATGAGCATAAGTTTCCTTGTAAATGTGGGCAGTTGTTCAGTGGTTGGATAATCGATCACATACAATTTGACAACATAACGAATAGATGTATTAGCAGGACATTATGCTTCCACTTCTCCACCAAATCCTGGCATTATTCAACTTTCCAAATATTGCCAAACTATTATTACTATAAATCATTGTTAACTTATGTTTTAGTTAATGTATTGGTCATTGACTAAAACATCAAGGAGTTAAATACATGATGTGGTGATATTTTATGTATTCTGTTCCATAAATTGCACACTTGTCTATTGACAGTATGGTATACTTGCTGTTTTGTGGAAGTTTCTTATATAAATGATATAATTCATTGTCTGCTTTAGAAATTGTAAATGTCATCAGTTCAATCATTCTTCAAAAACTGTCGATATGCACTATCACTGATCAGAGAGCTTTATCTCTGTAATAAAAAATTTATTTCTGGAAAAATATAAATGTTTACTCTAGAAATTGCACAAAACACAAACTAAACCAAGAATCATATCACTTAATAACTTTCAAATACAATTTATCTCAACTTATATTTTATTACATTTTTATAATATGTAATTATCAAATTCCTTATGGGGAGCTGGCACATAACATATCTTAATTTTTTCATTCACTTGCCCTCTCCTTCCCCCACCATACATCTCTTTTTTAATATTTTGTGTTTATCATATAAAGGAAAATATGCAGTATTTAAGATTGTGTGTCTGATTTATTCCATTTAACATTAATATCTCAATTTTGTGTCTTACAAATGACTCAAGTTATCCTTTTCACAGAGAGGTACGTGTGTATAAAGTATGTATAAATGTCACATTTTTTCACCCATTCATCTGTTGACAGATATACAACCTTCTTCCAATATTTACTTATTATGACTTGCCCTATTATAAATACAGGTATGCATGGGTCACTGTAATATGATGTCTTTAACTCTTCCAGGAAGATACCTAGAGGGCGAATAGATAAGCTGAATGGAATTTCTATTTTAAATGTGTTGAGGAATCTCCATACTGATTTCCATATTGGTTGTAAAGTTTACACTCTCATGAACAATGTAGGATTCCTTTTTTCATGAATACTCAGCATAATTTGTTATTATTTGACTTTTGATGATAGCCTTTCTTTCTGGAATAAAATGGAATCTCAATGTTTTATTCTTTAATTATTGTGATTGTTGTTGTTGTTGTTGTTTGAGATACGATCTCCCTATATAATTCAGATTGGTTTTGAACTCACAATATAGCCCAGGGTGACCTCAAAGCATGGCAATCCTCCTGCCTCAGCCTCCCATGTTCTGGGATTACGAATGTGTACCACCACACCTGGCTTTAGTGTTGTTTTAATTTTGTTTTCTCTCATGGTCAAAGATGTTGAACATTTTTAATGTCTTTCTTTATCATTGGCATTTCTTCTGAGAAATGTCTGTTCATTTCAGTAGCCAATTGTTTATTAGGTCTTGTATTTTGAAGGACTTTTTTATTATCTTTATATACATATTCTATACAACAGTTTTTTTGCAGAATTTTTTTCCTGTTCTGAAGGTTGTGTTTTCACATACACTTTTGGGGTTTTTTCTGTGCAGAACTTTTTAGTTTGATATGATGCCATTGGTTTTTTCATATTGTTTTTTCCTGCACAAATGAGGTCCTGTTCACAAAGTTCTTGATTACGCCTATGTCTCCAAAAATTTTACTAATGTTAGCTTCCAACAGTTTACATGTTTGTGTTTCAACATTTAGATCTGTGATCCATCTTGATTTTAGTTTAGTACACAGTGAGAAATATGGGCCTAGATTTAAACTTCTGCACATGGAAGCTGGATGTTGTCCCAGCATCGTTGTTAAAGAGGCTATTGTTCTTCCAAATGCTTTTGGCCCCTCTGTCAAAGATCAGACATTAGATGTACCTGCAGTATTTTCTGCATTCTCAATTCTTTTCCAGTGATCCTCATGTCTCTTTATTCACGCTGATACTGTGCTATTTTTTTATTTTAAAGAGAATAAAATCAATGAAAACAAAACAGAATAAAGCTAATCAATAGAACAATGAAAGCAATACAGAGATTCAAAACAATTACTGTAGCATTGAGGTATACCTTAAAGTCCGGGATTGTGATGCTTCCTGCTTTACACTTACTGTCCAGGATTTATTTTGCTCTTCTGGGTGTTTTCTCATTCCATATGAACTTTATGGTTTATTTTTCTACTTCTATGAGGAATGCTATTGGCATTTTCACCGGGATTGCATTAAATCTATGTATCAGTTTGGAAAGTATGTCCATTTGGATGATATTGGCTGACAATCCAGGAACAGGAAATATTTTTCTATTTTCTGAAATGCTTTTCAATCTTCTTTTTTAGACTACTGTAGGTACTGTTATAGAGGTCTTTCATGTCCATGCTTAGATTAATTCTAAAGTATTTTTCTGGGTGCTACTGTGAATGGTATTGTTTGTTTAATCTCTTTCTCACTGAGTTCATTATTCGTGTATAGGAATAGTATTAATTTCTGTATGTTGATTTATATCCTGTAGTGCCACTGAATTTTCTTGTTACAGGAGTATTTTGGAGTGTTCTATGTAGAAATTACCTTACTTTGCAAGTAATAATATGACTTCTTCCTTTCCTACACACATTTATTTCTACTGCCTGATTGATTGGGCCAATGTTTTCAGAACTATGTTGAAAAGGAGTGATGATGATGAGTATATTTTTTTCTCTGACACCAAAGGGAAAGCTTTCAGCATTTACCCATATAATATGATGCTGGAAGAAGTTTTGTCATAAACAGATTTTATTAAATTGAGAAAAAGACCTTATGGATCTCTCTTCTTCAGAGTTTTTATCAAGAATGGATGTTGGAGTTTGTCAAAAAATTTTTCAGCATCCGTTGAGATTATCATGTGATTTTTTGTCCTTGCTTCTATTCATGTATTAAATTTATGATTTCCATATGCTGCAGCATCTTGGTATCTCTGGGATGAAGCCTACTTGGTCATGCTGTATAATGAATTCGATTGTTTCCTGCATTCTGTTTGCCAGAATATTGTTGGCTATTTCTATTTCTACGTTCATTAAAGAATTTGTCCTATAGTTGTCTTTTTGGTTGTGTTATTTTCTGATTTTAGAATTAGGGCAATGCCAAACTCAAGAAATGACTTTTGGAGTACTCCTTCCTTTTCAACTTCATTAAATAGGTTGAGAAATACTGACATTAGATCTTCCCTAAAGATTCCAGGATACAGTTCAGTGGCACAAATGCCTACCTAGCAAGCACAGGGGACTGAATTTGATTCCCAGTACAAAAAAATTATCTAAAGACCTTTTATTTACTTTTAATTACTTCTTCAATTACTTTTTTTTAATTTTTATTTTACAGAGATCAAAATAGGACAGAACAACACAGATCAGAACAGAACAATACAAGCAACACAGCATTTCACAAGACGATTGGATATGAACAGTAGCTACCATAATATCTCTTTCTTTGAAATAGTTGAGCATAGCTTCAAAACAATAATATCAAACATAACAAAACAGAATAAAAGCATTCAAGGGAATGAAACTATTACAAGGCATTCTGAACCAAATAATAGAAAATGAACAATGGCTACTATAATATCTCATTTGCCATAAAAAATTTGTTTATATTATTACACATATTCAAATCCAGTAAGACACAACATGATAGAACCAATGGTAATAGAAGAACAAAAGTATAGTAAGACTTCAAAGCAAGAGGGTATTATATCAGCAATGGCTGCCATAATATCTTGTTTTCTTCAAAGTATCTGTTCATACCATCACACACAGTAAGGTCAAATAAAACAGAATAAAACCATTCCAACCAATGAGTGAAAACATGAGAATTTTACATACTCTTAACTTTTCTTACACTAGGGAGACTATGCAGTATTTATACATGTGAGTTTGATTTATTTTGCTTATTTTCTCAAGTTGAATCCATTTATTTATAAATATCTCAATGTGATCATTCTTTATAGCTGAGTAGTACTCCATTGTATAAAAGTACCACAATTTTTTTATCCATTCCTCAGTTGATGGGCACTTAGGTTGTTTCCAAGATCTGGCTATTACAAATTGTGCCACAATAAACATGGGTGCGCATATATCACTGTGGTAAGATGTTTTCAGTTCTTCTGGGAATATTCCTAAGAGTGGAATAGCTGGGTCAAATGGGACCTCCAATCCCAGCTTTTTGAGGAATCTCCAGACTGACCTCCACAGTGTTGCAGCAGTCTACACTCCCCCCCCAACAGTGCAGAAGAGTTTCTTTTTCCTCACAGCCTCTCCAGCATTTGTTATGGGTAGTTTTGTTGATCCTGGCCATTCTTTCTGGAGTGAGATGTAATCTCAGTGTGGTTACTGCTTCAATTTCATTTCCTGTTAGAGTCATGATTTTTATGTTTTCTTCATTCAGTTTTGGGAATTTATATTTATCTACATATATATCCATTTCTTCTAAGTTCTCCAACATGTCAGAAGAGAGGATTTTAAGTGGTTACTAAAAATATTCTGTACTTTAGTAGTACTATGGTAATTTCATGTTTTACTTTTTTATTTGCATTAATTTAAGACTTTCAGTTTTTTGGCAACTTTGACTAGTGTGTATCTATTTTTTTATTCTTTCAAAGAACCAGTTCTTTGATTTATTCTTCATACTATTTTCAACCTCAGTTTTATTAACTTTTGCTCTGATCTTTATAATTTTCTTATTTGTACTGGCTTTTGCTTTAGTTTGTTCTTGGTCTACTGGGACATTGAGGTGCATTATTATGTTGTTTGGGATTGCTTGCTTTTGTGATATGGGCATTCACAGATATAAACTTCTCTTTTAGGACAGCTTTAATTATGTCCTACAAATTCTGGTGTATTGTAGTGGCATTATTAATTTTAGTAATTAATTTTTTCCTTGATTTCTTCAGTGACCCATTGGTTATTGAAGAGGATATTTTTGGATTTCCATGTGTTTGCATATTTTGCAGTTTCCGTGCTATTGATTTCTAATTTCTTCACACCTGATAAAATGCATGAATCGTTTTTATTTGTTTGCATTTACGTAAGTGTGATTATGGGCTAGTATGTAGCCAGGTAAAATTTCATATGATGGTTAAAAGAATGTGTGGTCTGTTGTTGTTTTATAGAACACTCTAAAGCTATCTATTAAGTACAAGTATTTGAGTTTTAGGGCAGCTCTGACATTACTTCTTTGATTTTTGTCTAATTGGTATATTTCTTGGGAGTAGGTATTGAGGTTCCCCCTATAATTGTGCTAGTGTTTACTTAATCTTTTATTCCAGTAGTGTTAATTTTATGAAGTTAATGACACAAAGGTAATCTGGATACTGCCATCTACAGAAAACATATTTGTAGAAACATCTATGGACCTGGAAAATAGCAATAATAATAGTGTCAAATACAAACTAGATACTAACTTGGTGAACCACCATAAAACACAGAAAACAGATTCATAATTAGAAAAACTAAGACAAATCAAATATTGTTATACAATGAATATATACTAAATGCAACAACCATCTCTCCACTAACATTAGAAAATAATCCAACAGTAAGAAAATGGAGTTAACTATCTAGAGATTAAGAAAACTGATTATACTAGTAAAGATACATGGGGTTGTGACTGGGAGAAAGAAAGAATTTTGAAAAATTAAGCAATGAAAGATGAGGAGGAGGTGATAAGAATGAGATAAAGCATTCTATTATGGAGTAGAAGGAAATTAATGCAATTAGCTAAAAGTAACAGAAAAGAACAAAAAACAAGAAATATAAACAGGAAAAAAGATCAAAAATAATAAAAAAGAAAAGTAAAAAAAAGAAAATTTTAAATAAAAGGAAAATTCCTTTAACTACAAAAAAATCAATAACACAGAAAAAGAGAAAAAATAAAAAGAGAAAGAGGAGACAATCATTTGAAAAGGAAAAAAAAAACCCTATTTTTGAATTATTAGTTTCTTTCCGGGATCCAGTGTTTTAGAAATCAGAAAGTCACGTTGTTTTCCACTTAGATTTATGGCCTGTGGGTTTTTGAGGTGGAACCTTGCTGTAGAGGGCCCTATGTCCTTTCATCAAAGGCTATGGCAACCATCAAAGCTAAGACATCTCCTTGGTCATATTGGTAGCTGAGATAACACATAAAACCTCTGATCTTGCTGAATGTAAGCAGTATGGAAAAAGTTCAAGAAGTACATTGTACTTAATACCAGCTCTTTCAGATCAGGAATTTGTGAGAGCAGCACAACCCAGGCCTGGGTTCTCATCATGGGTTGTGGGGCCTGTGTCCTTCTTAGCCTGAGTATAAAATTTTTAGTGGGTTTATGTCTAGTCCACACCCTTTCTAGGTCTATCTCCTATGTCTATCACCTAGTTACTGTGGGAGTGTAGCAGTGGAGATCCTGAAATGGATTCATATTTGTTTTGAGACTCAGTCTTAAATAATCAACTCATTCCTGAAATGCCACCTGAAAAAATGCTATCTGGCAATATGGTGGGTTCTGCATCAGAGTCTCCTGCTGTTGCCTGCTCTCCGGAAGGAGTCACTCAGTAAAATCTCACTGTGTTGCTTGCTTGGTATACTATTTATCTCTGAAGCTCCCAAATCTGGGGGCTTAATTTGTGTCTATAATGATAGCTTCCCCTTCCTGGGACCTGAGGTGAACTTCTAGGAGGCTTCATTCCTTTCTTTAAATTGTGGTCCATTTCTCCAAATTCTGTAGCTTCTAATCTGCCAATCAGCTCCTTGCCTGTCCCCAGAGTTCCTTTTATTTTTCTTCCCCAAGTAATTTTTTGGGGATCTGAAATTCATGTATGGGAAGGCTGAACTTTGCTGATGATCAGTACTCCATTAAATTGGTTCTCTAAAATTTTACTTTCTTATTCAGTAAGTATGGAATAATTGTGTATGAAATTCTGAACTCTAGGGTAGAGATTATTAGATGACTTAATTCCACTCATGCAGAGTTTAATAATTTAGAAAGAACCATGATTTTAATTATAGGCAGAATTATTTTTCAGATACACAAAAACACTTAACTGAGAACTTAGGAATTAGGTAAATATTTATTAATTAAGGACAAACAGCTTAATAAAAGTCATGAATTTATAAGAAAACAAGTCTGTATCCTTTGTGAAGAATAAAGTTGAACTTTCACTTTTCTCTGTTACACCCTTGAATTTTCTAGGTGTTTTCTAAAGGAAATGTCATCTCCTTAATTTCTATTAATGAACACATTTATTGAGACGGACACTTAGAAGCAATGATGTGAATATGACTGAGAAATATATTTCGCCTTATGAAAGTTATAGCAAAATTTTTAAAAAAGCACAAGAAAAACAAAACAAAAGAGAACAAGTACTTATATTTATTCTTTCCTATCTGTTGTGGAGCTTCCTGAGCCTTCTTATTTCCAAGATGTTGAACTCTGAAATTCCGTAGATCTTTCTGGATTATATTTTGCATATCTTAGCATTATGACTCAAAACAACTGCCATTTAACTTCTAGTTATTTTATTTATTTCAGTTAAAAAAAGCTCAGTACCACAGAGAGAAGGTACAAATACATTTAGAGACATTAGAAAAGGCAGATAATAAACAAAATAATGAACAGAATGTACAGAAAAATATTTAAAGCAGAGTATTAACACTGACAGATTCTTGATTATTCAAGCTACACGTAAGGAATGTGTTAAAATTCCTTAGATGTTGGGGTCATGGATAAGATTAGTGTAGGAGAGCAACCATGAAAGTGTCTTAATGAAAAAGAGATAAATGTGGTCTTTACTATGGAAATTTCAGCATGATGATGCAAAGCTCATGAAAAGACTAGTGATTAGAAGGGAGAACTCACATAAATTTTAAATATTACTTAAAACTTTTCTTAAGATCAATGTTGGCTACCATTGATGACTTTGAATTTCAGGCTTTTTCTGCTATAGTAATTTGGTCAGGCGGCCATAACAAAATTTCTCACTTTGGGTAGCTTAAATAACATAAATTTATGAGTCTATACTCCCACTAACAATGGAGAAGTGTTCCTTTTTCACCACAGCCCTTCCAGCATGTGTTACTGGTTAATTTCCTAATGTTAGCCATTTTTCTAGAGATAGAATCTCAGTGTTGTTTTAATTTGTATATCTTGAATGACCAATGATGTTGAACATTTTTTCATATATTTATTTGCCATATGAGAATTTTTTATTTATCTCAGATGCCCATTTTTTGATTAGTTCTTTAAAATTGGGGAGGTGGGATGGTATTTTCAATTCTTTATACATTCTAGATAAAAGTCCTTTGAGGGACAGTTAGCAACAATCTTTCAATCTGTGGGATTTCTTTTCACTCTGTTGGCAATTTCTTTCAACATGCAAAATTTTTTTAATAAAAGGAGATTCTAGTTGTTTATTCTTTGAAGTACTTGCCATAAACTTTGGGTTTTGTTCATGACTCTTTTCCTATTCCTATGTCCTCAAGATTTCTACCTACTTTGTCTTACAGTAGGTTTAGTGTTTCAGTTTTGATCCATTTTGACTTTAGTTTAGTGCACAGTGATAGGCATGGGTTTAGCTTACGTCTTCAGCATGTAAGAAGCCAGTTATTCCAACACCACTTATTAAAGGGCTGTCTTTCTTGCACTGAACATGTTGGGTCTCTTATCGAAATCAAGGTGGCTGAGTGTGTTTTTAGTTGTGTCTGTATCTTTTGTCCTGTTCCATTGATCCTCAGGTCTGTTTTGTGCCAGGACAATTCTGATTTTATTATAGCAGCTCTCTAGTCTAATTTCACGTTTAGGATTGTGATGCCTCCTGCCTTACCCCTATTGTACAGGATGACCTTTGCTATTCTAGGTCTCTTATGGCTCCATATAATTTTAGGAATGCTTTCTCTTGATCTGTGATCTATGCTAATGGTATTTTGATTAGGATTGCATTAAATCTGTATGACAGTTTTGGGTATATGGACACTTTCATAATGTTAGCTCTTCCTCTCCATGAGCAAGTGACATCTTTCCACTTTCTGAATTTCTCTTCAATTTCTTTTTTCAGAGTATAATTTTCAATGTATAAATCTTTTACTTCCTTTGTTAGATTGATGTGTATTGTGTATTTCATTTTTAATGTTATTGTGAAGGGTATGGTTTCCCTAATTTCTCTCTCAGTGACTTTGTTGCTTGAGCCCAGAAATGCTATCGACTTTTGTGTATTGACATACCCAGCTACACTGCTGAATTTGCTTATTAGGTCGAAAAGTCTGTTGGTAGAGTTTTGGGGATCTTCTATGTAGATTATCATGTCATCTGTGAATAATGATCAACTATCTTCTTCCTTTCCTATTATTATTCCTTTTATTTCTCTCTCATCTAATTGCTCTGGCTATTGTTTCCAGAACTATATTGAATAGGAGTGGTGATAGTGGACAACCTTCTCTTGTTCCTGATTTTAGAGTTAAAGCTTTAAGTCTTTGACCATTTGGTATGATGTTGATAGTTCGTTTGTCATAGATGGATTTTATCAGATTGAGGTAAAGACCATCTATCTAATTTTCTCTAGGATTTTTACCATGAAAGAATGTTGGACTTCATTAAAAGCTTTTTCTATTGAGATGATTTTGTGATTTTTTTTGCTCTGTTAATATGGTGCATAAACCACTATGGAAATCAGTCTGGAGATTCTTCCAAAAAGTAAGATTAGAGGTTCCATTGAAACCAACTATTCCCCTTCTGGATATTTTCCCAGAATAACTGAAAACATACCACAGCAAAATGTGCCCTCATGTTTATACCAGCACAATTTGTAATAATCAGATCTTGGAAACAGCCCATACCCATCAACTGAGGTATGGAATAAAAAAAACTGTGGTATTTTTATAAAATGGAGTACTACTCAGCCATAAACAGTGATAATCTAGAGGCTTTTATAAGTAAATGAATGTAACTAGAAACCATACTCATAAATGAAATTAATCAGACTTGCATATGTAAGCAGTGTACTATCTTATCTCCCCAGTGTAAGAAACTGAAGGAGTAAATAAGATTCAAATGTAACAATAAATATAGTAAAAGGGAAAGGAACTGCTCAAAAGTTAATTATATTTTTTGATCAATTTTGTATGCCTGTGTCTGGTAATACGAGCATCTATTGTGAAGAAAACCATATCTAAAATAAGAACCACTGTTAAATTCCTATCATCTTGTTTTGAAATCTTATATTGCTACTGTTTTTTTGTTGGTAGTGGTGGTGGTATTGTTTTTTACCTGTTTGTTTGCTTATTGGTTTTTCTGATTTTTTTCTCTTTTAGATAAAAAAACAATAATTTTTTCCCTAATTCTGGAGATTGGAAGTTCAATATCAAGATGGCAAAATGGTTGGAGGGTTCCTGGTGAAAGTTCTCTTCCTGCTCTGTATCTTCACAAGACTTGTCTTTGGTGTACACAAGGGGGTGGAAAAGAGTGAGATATCTGGTAACTCTTCTTTGTATAACACCAGTGTTATGAGTTCAGTGCCTACTCTTAGGTTCCCTCTAATCCTAATTGCATTCTTAAGTATCTTATCTCCAAATATATTTATATTGGAGACTATTACTTTGACATAACATGAGGGATGATGAATTCAGTCTATGACATATAGATTTCAACAAAATATTTTCATGAATAATAAAAAACAAGTTCTAAAGTGTGGAACATTTTCTTCCAATCCCTGAAATGTCTTTTAGCTTTCTTCCTAATGTATTTGAAACAAATGGTTTTAATTTTATTAATTCCAATTTATCTTTTGCTTTCTTACTTGTGAAATTTATAACAGGGACTTAGATTCTAGGCCCTCAGGTACTCAGTGGGTTACTAAAAACACAATAAAACTTGGCCCTTCTACTTTCATTTTTGTATCTACCTCAACTACCTTAAAACTTTCTGTCAGACTCTTGCTCAGCTCTGCAAGTAGGCATGCTCACACCAATGACAGGGAATGTCTGTGTCACAAAATGTATTAGCCCTAAATTTATTTAGCCCATCTCATCAACTTTCAAGTCTGAGGGTACCAAGGTAAGAGTAACTACAGTACTTCTCAAGATTTTCAGGGACATCTAATTGACAGCTTTTACAACACCCAGAAACCTTGAAATAGTGCTGAGAAATCTCCTGTTATTTTCCTACACCTACAGCCACGTTGGATTTCAGGAAAACCAGAGCCACACAGAGTACTTCATAATGAGGTCACCTCCTTTAATAAGGAAGCATTACCTCATAATGAGAACTGAGGCTGCCCCAAACCCCAAAAGTAGGAATAGTCATTTCACATTGGTAGATAAATAATTTATTCTAGGAATGGTACATCTCCCAGGACCTCACAAAATAATTCCTAAAATACAGATCAATTAGACCAGAACTTGTCTTGGATTAACTGGCTAGCTGCCAGCTATGTAATCACCAACTCTTGCCTTTGTTTCCCTTTTTTTATGAAATCTCGAAATTTCTGTCAGTCTCTTGAACACAGATCTTGAATCTCCACCTGTGATTCCCAGAATGACCATGTTAATTAAAGTTCCTAATCTGCCCTTCACTATGGCCCATCTCTTTGAGTGAAATTATGAAATGGATAGTTGAGCCTAGTCTGTTGAGACCCGTGAGATTTGCCCCAAAACTCTGGTAGCATATTGGGTTTGACATCAAATTTACTAATGTGAATAGTAGGCAAAGATTCGTCCTAAGTCTGAAACCACATGGGAAATTGAATTAAGTTCTTATATTAAGGATTCCAACAGCGGAAATTATGTTGAGCTATATAAATTTGAAAATCCAAGTAAAAATGGGTTCAAAACATTATTTTTTTTTTACAAAAATCTGATAGGTTCAGCAGATTTCCATATATGCTAAAAACACTTTTCAGCCAAGTTAATTTCCTAATTATCTGTTAGGAAGAATTTTGCCTGCATTCCCCCGACAGTCACTAAGAAAGCAGAACAAAGATCTGCAACAGTCAGAAAACCTGTGGTAGCATGGAACCTTGACTCTATGTTTCTACTTGTATGTGTTATTTAGAGTAATAGTATCAAAAATGCCAATGATTAGGGCAGTAAAAAGTGGTCAATATGTTAGAAGAAAACAAGATAGAAAATCTAGAAAGGGTATTTCAAATACATACATATATATATATATATATATATATATATATATATATATATCATAGGATTTCACATATATAAAAATAGAAAGCCATACATCAGCAAAACCAAAGACAATTAGTTCAACAGGCACTCTTTTTGAGCAGATTGGTATATGCAATGGAAGTGGAGCTGGTGATAGGTTTATCTTCTCTAAAACACGTTTTCTCACATTCCTCCTGGGAAAATTAAGCACTATCTCTGTGATGCCAATGGAAGTAACAGAATTTCCTCAGATGAGGCCAATACCAAAGAATTGAATTGCTGATAGAAAACAAGGTAGCAGATTTTTGGAGATATTTCTAGGATTTAATAGATTTACTGTATCAGATTTGAAAAGAGATTGACATATCAATGAAAGCAGCATCAGTCAATTCATCTGCTATTTAAATATGGCACTGTTTTTGATCAGTATAGTTTGTGTAGTCCCAGTGCATTTGGGGATAAAATTATCTTCACATAAACCTCACCAATTAAGACTTCAGGAAAGGCAATTCTCCAAAACAGACTGCTATGCAAATTAACACAACAAAGCAAAGAGTCTGAGCAGTTAAAACTAATGTTATCTACTAGAGTCTGCATTTAACTCAAGTTATTGAAAACCAAAGTGCTGAAATTGAATTTTGAAAGTGAGTAGTTAACTGAAGAGCCAATTTGCTGAAGCTTATTTTGCCATATTATTAAGTTCCATAAAACCAGTGACCAAAGACAAAGTATAACACAAACTGATATAAAAACAAAGCTAATGTCTGATATTAGTAACTGAAGATAAAATATTTTCTGAATATTAAATGTATTCAAAAAGAATATTTTACCATAATAATATGGTATACATAGATATTTATCTGTTTTTATTTTATGGGAAACAATGAAACAAAATTTCATAGCAAAATAATAGGAGAACAACAATAGTTAATACATTGTGTATGGTTTTCTTCAAAGTAGTGATTCAGAGCACAAGATGTGGGAATAAAAATTTCCCCTGATGATATTAGCACAGACCTTTCTTTTCAATGAACTATCAGAAACTAGTAGTATAACTGTCTTGTATTTTTTACTTTTCCTTTCTTTCCTTTCCCCCTTTGCATACTCTAGCTCCTCTTACCTTCTGAAAAATTATTTCTTATTTCACAATATTTATTGTATATTTTGGTCTTGTTTACACTCAGTTTCTCAGACCAGGGAGGCAATACAATGTTTACACCTCTGTGTGCTTTGTATCTTCTCAAATTTTATTTCTGGTAAATTTTCTTTTTTAAGCATTTTAGGTTTCAAATGTAGTTTGAATTAAAACAATTTCTCTTGAAAACACATTGCAAATTCACACCAATAATATATACTGACTTTCAGGTACAAATCATAGGAGTCAGGAAGACTTATTCTTTATAAGTAATTCATTTATTCTATGTAAAATTTTGAGTCATTTTGCAAAGCCCTGACACACTATGCATTTCCATAATTTTCCTAAAAACTAAAATTTTAGTATTTCCTAATGAGTGGATAGTTGCAACTGATTATAGGTTTGATATGGCCTTGGTTGTGTATAACAAATTTATTGAATTAACTTTTATGTTAGTACACACATTTAAACTAATTTTCATGTAAAATTCTATGCCCTTTTAAATTGAATTAAATTTTAAGTTGGGTAAAATAATTCAACTTCACATAAAAATATCAAAGAGATGAATTAACCTTAACTTGCATAAATAATAACATATCTAATGTATATAATTATATGGTATATATAATATATAATATATAATAATTTGCTGTTGTTCTGGTATTCCTAATGGCAAGAACTCAAGTCATAAAGAATCACAAGTTTACCAATTTAAATGTGTGGGTTTATTTCTTTAATACTCTCTCCTTAAATGGTAACCTTAGATACTTTCTTAGTGATTGAGAATGTGGCCTTCAAATTAGCAGCATCAATATCATCTATGTGCTACTTAGAAATGCAAAATCCCATGTTCTATGCCAAAGGTACTGAATCAGAAATTCTGGAAGTAGAAGAGGTTTCCACACACCTGTGTTTCAAAAACTTTATGGGTGATTATAAAGCATACTAACATTTGACAATCAACAAAATTCATAGCGGACAACACTTAGAATGGAGTTGTGACCTGAAAGGATTCTTTCTCCACCACTGAAGTTTAGACTTGGCATGAGGAAGTCACCCAAGGGCAATTTAATTCCCTCAGCTCTCTTCATGCTTGTGATCTGTTTGTTCTGAATATCTTCACAATGGGCATCATCTCACTGATACCTTGGAATACAATATTTTTCCCTCTCCAGTCAGAATGAAGTAAATGCCTGCCATGATAGCAATATTCTCAAAATATAACTTCCAAAACAATTTTTTGGTAGTACCAGGGATTGAACTCACAACCTCATACTTAGCTGGCAGGCACTTAGGCTGCTGAGCTAAACCCCTGGACCTAGAATTTCCTTCCTTTACTATTTCAACCCTTTTCTGTGACTCAGTTGTGCAATTTCCAACCCCTGTGGAAGAAACTTGAGGTCCAGGCCCTATGAAAGATCTTTCAGTACCACATTTTAGAATTTGGGAGTTCCAGTCAATTATAGTTTTGCCTTTTGGTGTCTCTGGCTAAACTTTTATGTGAGAGACAATGTTGCTTGCAAAACCTTGTACCATATAGGGAAATGGCGGCCCACTACAACTGTACTCACAACACCCTTAGTTATAGGCACTATTGGTACATGGCACAGCTTTCTTGACAGGAAAGGAGGGAGCTCTGAAACAAACACATAAAGGAATAGTGGATTCCTACCACTGTGGTTTCAGATTTCCTCACAGAACTACATGGGAACTGGTGCCTCTTGGTGACTTAAAACCTTGAACTCATTCTAATTAAGATTACATATTTTGCAAATCAACTCCTCTTGGCCCATCCTGAGTTTTGCTGACTATTTAGGCCTTAGACATCTAGAAGATATTTTATTCTTATCACTTCCTTTTTAGATAGTCATTATACTTTTTTGATAAATTCTCCAGAAAGTGAAGCTAAAAGGAAATGACAGATACTCTTATTCCACTAATGGTTCTCAAAATAGTCAGCGCTCATTAGTTAATACTAAGCAAAGGTCAGGCTCACAGTAATGTGTTCAGAGGACAAAGGGTGGACTAGAGACATATTTTTCACCATGGAAGCCCCAAGAATTAGCAGTGAAACTTCCTGTAGAAATGAAAATTCTCCACTGCCTATTAGCACAGAGATAGTTGTAAAGTTTCAGTTAACTTAAAATAAATTCTTAATAGAAACAATATTAACCTAACACTTTTCATGGTTCTATCCTCTCAAGTAGGCTCCTTACTGACATGCTCAGACCATCTTCATTATAGAACATGTGTTTCTGATTGTGATGCTAATCGTTGTCTTCTGTGCAGTTGTTAGAGATAAAAATCTTTAGCCTCAACCATCCCAACTATATATCTAAAAGTTGATGATGAAGTAGAGCTAACTGATCCAAATACACAAGTCTTTCAAGGAACCCAGTCTTCCCGAACAATAAGAATTTTTGGAGTGGAATATTCTGATAATTCTTGAAGAAGAACTGAAACACACTTCTATAGTCAGATTCTGGAAAATTTGAGGTGATATATCACCTGAATAGTAGATGTTTTCAAGATTCTTTTCCAAATCTAAGTTTAAGTCCACTTTACAAATGATTTTTTAGGCTTATCTGATCAACATTATCAAATGCAGTGGGGAAAGTCTTCTCATCAATCTCAAGAAAACAAATTCCTGTGACCTAAAATTAGTTAAATGTCACCCTAACTCCAAATACTTTCTATAGGAGAAGACTGCATGATTAGAGTCCAGACACCCACTACATTGGCATGCGAGGAGTGGTGAACACCAAAGAAAATGTTTGGAATGAAAACTGGTGTTAGAGTTTTCTAATAGGAAATTTGAGAATTGGACAATATTCAGAGGGAAAAAATCATTCAATAAATGAATTGTTTGGGAAGAATTTTTACTGTCATTTTTCTTGTAATTTATCTTATTTGACTGTATTGCATTTGTATCAGGGCTCATCATGAATTCACTGTCTTATCTTCTCCCATCTGAAGTAAAATTGTAAGTTTATTTTGTGGAAATTTTCCCTTTTTTCAGAAATATAGATTAACAATTTTATTGGACTTGCCATGTTTTTCAGTAATTTTTTTACTTTTCTTGAGCTGAGTAACTCCTCAATTAACAAAAACGCTGATGCTGTGTAGTAACATCAGTGCACTTGTTAGACATGCAAGTTCTCAGCCTACATACCCTGAACCACATAATTCAATAGAGAAGCTGCCAAAGACTCATGTATTAAGAACTCGTAGGTGAGGGCCTACAGAAGCACTGGGATCATGAAGGCTAATGAAATCACAATTTGATGGTATTAATGGGAGGTGATAGAAACAGGAAGTTTAATTAATTGAAATTAGTGGATTATGTGGGTCTGACCTTGGGAACTTTTCTGGTTCCCAGTCCCTTCTCTTGCTCTCTTATACTCTTTGCTTCCTGTCTATCATAAAGTGAGCAGCCTTCTACGATGATGCTTCTGCCTAACTGAAAGTCTAAAAGCAGACAGCCAACCAAGGACTGAAACCTCTTAAACCCTGAGCCAAAGTAAAGCATTCCACAATTTGTTTTTCTCAGATATTTAATATAGTGACAAAAATGAGGTAGAGCAGCAGTTTTCAAACCGGAATATCCACTCAACACTAGAGGCTTAATGCCTGGATATGTCTTAGAAAACCAAATTGTCAGGATTCCTACCCACTCTGATATACATGGAAAGCTTCAGGGACCTGAGAATGCTACCCTTCAAAATAGCAAAATTCTTCTTACTTTTCTCTATAGAAGCAAAACATAATTGTCAATGTCATTATTAGTGAGTGATAAAACTTTTTAGGGTTCCATGAGTTGTACCACAGAATTATTGCTCTGATGGTCTGCGGAGACACAAGGATGTCTGAGATAAATACATTTCACCTAATTGAAATAACATAGTAATAACTTACATTATGTGTGGTCATCCTCCCTTTAACTACACATAAAGTCTCCAGAAATCCATACCAAAGACCTGCGGAGGTATCTTTAATTCCACGCTAGTAGATCAACATGCCATCATAATCTAGAAAAAAAGAACCACAATTTCCACAAATTGGAACAATAGTGAAAAGAGACCTTCTGGAAGAAAGTAAGATGACATATTTAGGAGATAAAGATATTTTCTAGAAAAAAAAAACCTGAAATATAATTTTCCAATCTATCAAGCATAACTCTGGGAAGCAAAACTAAAGATGTCCACCATAGTCCAGTTTCTGTAAATAAACTTAACGTCAATGTGCTGCAATTGAAACTTTCATGTGAATATATTTCATTATCAATAAAGTTCACTTTTCCAAGTTATTGAATTTTATAATAACTATGAAACATACATGAATCTATGACCAAGAACAATTATAAGAACACTGCTAATACTTAATACTGATATCTGAAAATAAATATTTTTCTAAAGATTAAATATATTCGAAAATGCATATTTTACCATGACATTTTTCGTGTATTTTAATATTGAATAGACTTTAATAGTACATTTTAAAATATTGATTTCCTATATTTTTAACATTTAATATTGAAATCTCACACATTTTGTAAACCAATTTCCTTTTAATCAATCTTGAAATATATGCATCATTAATATATACATTGGCTTCTGGAAATTAAATGATTCAGTATCAACCAATTCTACCAGGTAGATTCATTTTTCTTTCTGAACATTTTAAAATATTTATCAAATTATTGACTAACATTTTTACCCATTTTATTTAAAAAATTTAAATAAAACCTGACATTTCCTCAGTGACAGACATTTGTAACTCATCATGGATCTTTTGTATGTTTTTAATTATATCATCATTCTATTAATTTAATGAGATTTGAATTTAGCTTAAATACATATGCATTTAAATGAACTTTTATTAAAAATTCTGTTTCCCTTTGGATGCCTTCATTTGAAATTTAATTATTTTACTTAATTTAAATTTAGAAAGAGGCAAAGAAAGATGCTGGCTGAATACGATACTCCAGCAATCTCTCCCCACAGACATGTCAAATCAAACATTAATTCATGTACCAAACTGTCTTCAAAAGAGTTAAGGAAGTTAGGAGAGAAACTGTAATATCTAATTTTATTATGATAGAAAAGATGCATTTAAAAAGGCAGGAAAGAAAGAATTACTAGTGTCCCAAGCAGAGCAGAAAGATATGTATTCTGCCAGAGGGAGGAAAAAGGAATTAAGTGTAGCCTTTAGAATTGAAACTCAATACCAGGCTGGCCACAGTCAAACTAAGTTCTGTCAGATCCCTTTGACCCCTAAAGCCAGGCCAATGCCTATGAGATGAGACACTGCAACTAGGTTAGGCCAGGTAGCTCAAAGCCTTCACCACTCCTCTTAAAATTTGGACAGCAGAATGGACAGCAAGACTTCATCTGCTGGAGAATAGGGCAGAAGAGCTATCACAGGCTTCCCACCTTGGAGCTCAAAGTCAGGTCTGCTCTGCTTGTGCCCAGCACCAGGCAGAAAACAAAAGCCTCTACATAATGCCAAAGCTCAAAGACTAATCTCTTAGACCTATCCTGGCATCAGGCAGCAAACTGAGTACAGGGAGAACATAGTTGAATTTTGCCTTACATCCTGGCCAGCCATGCAATAAGACTAGAGCTCACCCTTCCAAGTGTTCAGATTCCCATAGATGTGAGACTCAAGTGTGACCCAACTTAGCATCAACCTTAGTGGACAAGTAACTGACTCCACTACCCTCCCTTAAACTCAGGCACTACAGTTAATGCCAGATCAGTGATCTCAGACTGCAGACTCATTCTAGAACTAGGCAGAGACCTGAATCTAGGTGGCACAGACTTGTGTTTCAGCCCAGATAATTTTCAGCTAGAGCACGAGCCCCAGTAGATCCCTAAAACTGTTCAGGCTCTATGGCTGTGAAATTCAGGCATGATCCATCTTAGCATTAGCCTTGATGGACAGGAGTCTGCCTTCATCAACAGTACCACAGCTTTGGGTGACACATTATGGAGCAAGAATCTACTCACTGGAGGAAGGACAAGGAAGTAAGCACAAGAGTTTTCCTTGGAACATATCGCTAGGTTGGGGAGACTTATTACAGGCCTTACTGCTCTCCTAAGTAGGACATTCTGTAGCAGCGTCATTGTAGCTGTAGCAGTATCATTGCAGCTGTAGTCTCAGATATTATAGCATCATCTGTAGCTAGTTGCAGTGGTCTTTGGGTCACTAGTCCACCTCAAAATTCATAATTCATAGCAGCATGGCCCTTGGTTCTATCTCAGTGATGTGTCAGTCTTGCTGGGATATAGGCTTAAAGTATGACATGGACATTTTTTTTGGTGCCCACAGACATGACATGGAGTCCTAGATCTGCTCTCTTTGGGGTGGTTCTTCCCAGAGCAAGGCAGAATATCTCAGCACCTGACCACAGGCCAGTGAATGTCTGGGCTCGTCTCAGGAATAGGTACGGTGGGGACAGGCACAGTGAAAGTTAGACTATGAAAACTTAAATAAATATTTGATCTTTCAATGACCAGATGATGTCATAAAGCAACCATCAAGAGAAGTCAGGAAACCATGACAGTCAAAATAAGGTACTAAAAATCAATTAGTAAGCAGTATAGATAAACTCATGGGAGAAGAATTTAAAATAAATGCTTTAAGTAAATTCAAAGAGCTTCAAGCAAGCACAGAGAAATTTCTAAGAGAAATATAAGGGAGAGGTAAAAGCAGTTTGAAAATCAAGTAGAAATTGTGCTGAAAAAAGATAGTCAATGAAATTAACTGTGACAGAAGGCACAATAGCAGCATAGACCAAGCCAAAGAGAAAACCAAGGAGCTTGAAGACAGACTATTTCACAAGATACGGTTGGAGGAGAAAAAAAGAAAAGGAATAATTAGAAATGCGAACAAAACCAACTGGAAACTCGGTACAGTACTAAAGAGCAAATATTTGTGCTATCAGGGCTTATGCTGGATATGAGCATGCCAAAAGATTAGAAAGCTTATTAAAAGAAATAATAACAGGGAACTTCCAAAACTTTGAGAGGGATATCCAGGAAAGTTAAAGAAAACTTGTCACAACACAATCATATCCATAATCAGACCCTCAAATGTAAAAACCAAAGAGAAGCTTCGCAAGAAAGGTGGAAAAAAGAAACAAAAGATATTCCAATCAAGCTGTCTTTGTGGAAGATGAGCATGGGATTTTTACAAAATAAAGGGGGGGAAAACAACCTTGGAAACTGAGAATACTGTACCCAGCAAATCTGCTTTACAAATGCGAGATAAAGAGATTCCCAGACAGACAAATGCTGAGAAAATATAATTTTATCAAACATGTCCTATAAGAAATATGAAACAGAGATTCAAACTGGACAAAAAGTTCCATTAATGAGTAAGAAAATAAATAAAGGGAGGTGTAAAATTTACTATAACTACAAGGACAAATGCAGAATGCTCTAATATTATAAAAATGGTGCACAAACCATATCTTTATTGTGAAGATAAGAAAAAAAGCAATTAAAAATAATTTTATTTATAATTTTATATTTATTTTATAGTAGTGTGTTAAGCAATGCTAAATACAGAGAGGAAGACAGTAACAATTCAAACTATGGGGAAGAATGGACTGCAAGTTAATTTTTGTTAATATATTTCCTGTTTCTTTTTTGTAACTTTTCTATTTATT
The DNA here is from genome assembly GCA_004027455.1 of Hydrochoerus hydrochaeris. NCBI lineage: Eukaryota > Metazoa > Chordata > Mammalia > Rodentia > Hydrochaeridae > Hydrochoerus > Hydrochoerus hydrochaeris. Next base: position 362,036 of record PVLA01000860.1, read on the forward strand.
ACAATCACAAGTGTTGCTAACACTTCCAAATAGCTTGCTATAATCAAAAGATGCTTTTGTAAGCCTCATGGTAACCACAAAACAAGATCTATAATAGACATTCCAAAAATAATAAGCAAGGGATCAAAACACACTGCTACAGTAAATCACTTAACCACCATGGATGACTGTAAGAGAGTGAGAATAAACTACAACAAACTAGAAAAATAATATGAACTAGTAGGACTTTACTTGTAATTACCTTAAATTAAACTAGACTATAGTCTCCAATTAAAAGACACAGAGTCAGTGAATGTTTAAAAAAATCCATTATAAAAGAAACTCAATTCATGTGTAAGGATTCTAAGAATGGACATGAACTAAAAGGGAAGGTTTGGAAGATACTCCATGCAGATGAAATCCAGAAGAAAGAGTAGCCATACTTAGATAACATAGACTTTAAATCAAAAGCAGTGAAAAAAGACAGTGAAGATCATTAATGATAAAGGAGTCAATTTAGCAAGGGAAATAGCAATAATAAAAACATTAAGTCCTGAATCACAAACAACCAAGGTATGAACTTTCATTGAGGTACTGCGTAAGACTCACTTTGTCAGACATTGGAAAGAATCCAACTTACAAACATTATCTCGGAATAGAACTTGTTCATAAGACAGGGACTTCCTGTATATGCAATCAATATCAGAAAATGCAAATATGTAAATATTTAAATCAAATATTGATAGACCTAAAAGGAGAAATAGACTAACACAATACCACTACACTTTCAAAAACGAACAGATCATTCAGAGAAAAAAAATCAGACATTAGAGCAGAGACAAAACAGGTAATTACAGAACATTTTATTCCACAGCTGAAGATCACACATTTTACTCATGAACTTATGGAACATTTAACAACTGAAACTGTACCAAATATCTATTTGGGCTGCAATGCAATAAAAATAGAAATCAATTACAAGAGAAACTTTGAAAAATGTACAAATACATAGACATTGAACAGCTTACTCTTAAACTAGCAATCTATCAAGGAGGAAATTAGAAGGAATATTTTTTTAAAATCTTGAAACAGAAAGGCAGCATAAGACTTACAGAATACAGCAAATGCAATTCTAAGAAGCTTATATTAAACAGCATCTCAACAAAAACACGGAAAGAACTCAAATAAATAACCTATTTCTACATCTCAAGAGCTACAAAAAGAAGGAAAAACCAAACCCCAAATTAGAAGAAAAGAAATAATAAAGATCAGAGCAGAAACAAATAGCATAGAAACTATCAAAATGCAAATGATCAATGAAACAAAGAACTTATTCTTTGTAAATATACGCAAAAATTTACAAAACCTTGGCTAAAGAAGAGAAGAATCAAATCTAATGAGTGATGAAGAGAGAAACATTACAACTGATAAAAATGAAATATAAAGAATCTTTAGAGATTGTTTGAAAAACTCTGTAACATAGAATTTATTCTAGAAAAATGGACAAATTTCTGGACAAACATAGCTTGTCAAGATTGAATCACAAAGAAATAATAAACCTAAAAAAACCCAAAAAACAAGTTGATGGAATAATAGGTCTCCCAAAAAGGAAAAGCCCAGGATCAGATAGTTTTACTTCTTAAATCTACCAAGCATTTAAAGAAAAACTGACACCAATTCTTAAATGATTCCAAAATTTGAAGAAGAGATTATTCCAAATACCCACTCACATGCTGTTTCTCTGATACCAAAACCAGGCAAAGACACAATAACAACAAAACTACAGGACAACGCCCTTAATGAACGCAGATATAAAAATTATCAACAAAATGCTAGCAAACCAAATCCAACAGCACATTAAAGTTTATTCACTATGATCAAGTGGATGCAAGGATAGTTCAACATATGCAAAGCAGTAAATGTGATATAGCACATCAGCAGGGTAAAGGACAAAATCATATGATAATCTCAATAGAGACAAAAAGGATATTTTATAGAGTTTAACATCCTTCATGATAAAAATGCTGAATAAATTAGGCATATATAAAATGTATCTCAACACAATAAAAGTAATTTATAATAAATTAACAGCTATCACCATATAAATGAGAGAAACTGAAAGCTCCATAAGATATGGAACAAGAGATGGATTGGAGTTTCACTTGGTTTTATTTAACAAAACACTAGAAGGCCTAGCTAGAGAAGTCAGCAAAGGGAAAAAAACAGAAGGCCTCCAGGTTGGAAAAGAGGAAGTCAAATAGCAACTATTTGTACATAACATGTTACACAAAACTGCCAAGACTCCCTTCCAAAACTAATTAAAAAATTCAATGAGTTTGCAAGATATAAAGTTGCAATGTACAAAAATTGGTAGTCTTGTTATGTGCCAACAGCTGATTATCTGAAATAGAAATCAAGAAATTATAACCTTTATAATAGCTACACAAAGGGCTAGAGATGTGGCTCAGTGGTAGAGTTCGTGCCTTACATGCACAAGACCCTGGTTTCAAACCCCAAAACCGAAAAAAAATCTAGAGAAAAAATAAAATGCCAAAATCCCTATGAACTCTAGGAATAACCAAAGAGATGAAAGATTTAAAGAATTATAAATTATTAGTGAAACAAATCAAAGACCTAAAAATGCAAAGAAATTCTATGTAAATGTATCTGAAGAAACAACATTATTAAATTGTACAAAATACCAAAAGCAAAGTACAGACCCAATGAAATCACTATCAAAACACTAATGTCATTCTTCACAGAAGAAGCAAAAGCAATCCTAAAATGTATAGGGACAACAACCATAACAAAAATCCATTTTGAGCAAAAATAACTAATCAAGATATATTATTCTACCTGGCTTGAAAATATACAGCGAAGTTGTAGTAATTTAAAAAACATGATCTTGGCATAAAATGAGCACAGAAATGAATAAAAAAGAGAATATAGAAATAAAACCAGGCAACTATAGTAAACTGATTTCAAAGATGTTATGAACATATATTTAAGAAAGAGTCTTTTCAATAAATTTTTAAAAAGGGTGTCCATATGTGAAAGAATGAAGGTAGGCTTATAGTTCTTACCAATTACAAAAATCAACTCAAAATGATAAAAGGATTTAATGCAATACCCAAAACATTAAAACTGCTAAAAGAGAACCTAGGCAAGATGTCACAAGACATTGGAATGGGAAAGAGTTTCTTGTTTATGACTACAAATACAGGATCCTTAAGCAAACACTGACAAGTGGGATTACATCTGTCCCAAGAAGCTTCTGAACAGCAAAGAAAACCATTGTCAGAATGAAAAAGACAGCCTTCAAAATAGGAGACATTAGCAAAATAATATTATCTTTCAAGGGGTTATATTCTGAATATAGAAGAAACTACAAATCTCAATAACAAAATCCCCAAATAACTCTATTTAAAAAGGGGCAATATATCCAAAAGTCATTTCTCAAAAGAAAACAAGTGCATAAAAATAGTCAAGGTGAATAGAACTGGAGATTCTTATGGTAGATGAAATAATCTAGGCACAATCTCACATGTGATATAGTTCAGTACCACTGAGAAGCACTGTTGTAAGCATATCCTCTCCAACTTTACCAAAAACAGCAGGAAAATATCTGATTTCCTTATGAATATTAAGAAAGACTTTTTTTGTCCCAACACAGATGATGGACTCATTCCTGCACCAAGAACTTTGGCCAGAGTAACGGAGGATGATGGAGGTTGACTGGATTAACATTTTCCTCCCTGAAGCATAGGGAAGTTTCAGGTCTGTTTTAACTTAGATTCACTGGGGCGTAATTGTTTAAAAGAGGGATCAGAAAAAAGAGAAAGTTAAAAAAGGAAAGAAAAGGATTTAGCATTAATCTGTTTTTGGAACTATTTTGCTTTTTTTTGTTGTTATTTCAATGTTTATAATGCCTACATTCATACTTTTTTTTCAACCCCAAAGCACTTCCTAAATTTCCTTTCTTAAAAAAGTAAAATTCCTTTTGGTGTTTTCTGAATTGCCATAGAACTGTGTAAGAACTTTTCATACTATTCACTTTCTTATATTTCTCTAGTCACAGTAACATTTCAAATTATAAATTTTTTTATTCTTTTTTCTTTCATGTTATATTTGATACATATGGTAAGGCTTGTATATTTTCCCATTTATTCTCTCAATAAAAATTATTATTCCAATCATTTAAAAGATTCCACTGAATTTCATATCAATTTAATTATATAAAAGTAAAGCACAATGATATGAGAAAGCACTCAAAGATAACTATTTTGGAAATAAGTATTTTTGAATGTATATATGGAGCCACTGAAGAGTTATTAGAATTAATAAAAACATACTTCTTCCCCATTAGTCAGCCCCATTTGTAGACTGTGGGGGAAGAGAAAAAGAATTCACCAAGAAGCAAGCCCTCCCTGCAAACCAGCTCCATGCACTGGCTGCACGGGACAGCCAGACCCCAGCCCTTTCTGGTACGCAGGCTGGGAAACAAGAAGAGCCCACTCCCTTCCTCACACACCCCATAAGCAACCAGCTGATCCAGAGAAATACAGGCTGCAAAATTAGCTATTGAGGTAAAAGGCAATTAGATGCTTGTGCTATTTGGTGTTTCACTGACTTTGCAGGTCTATGGCCTGTGGTCTGATCATCTATTCACAGGATAACAGCATGCAGTGTAGCATCTAAGGGGGGAAATCTTCTGAAGGTGGTAGCTATTGTTAATTCCCTGTTATCTTGTTTTGAAGTCCTGTATCATTTTCACTGTTTTGTTGGGTTGGGGTGGGTTTTATTCTGTTTTGTTTTGTTTTCAATGGCATGGGCAGCTGATTCAAACACAGCAAGATATATTATGGTAACCATTTTGGATTTACTATCATCTTATTTTGAAGTTCTTTATTGCAGTCACTGTTTTGTTTTTACTGGTTCTATTCTATTCTGTATTGTTTGATTTTTAATATGTGTGAAGGTATCTGCAGCTATTTTGAAGAAAACAAGAGGCATTATGGTAACCATCTTGATTTTGTATTGCTTTAAAGACGTGTCACTTGCACTGGTTTGTTTTGTTTGACTTTATTCTGTTTTTCTTTGCTTGGTTTTATTCTCTTTAAATAAAATTTAAAAAATAAATTAAAAATAAAATAAAATAGGTAATCTGTATTTGAAATTTTAAAAAAGCACTATACAAAATGGAAAAATAAAGAGACTGCAAAATATTTTCATATAAAAAATCAGTGAAAATCACCCAAGATACCTTGGTTCATGAATATAGTTGTTTGCAATTTGATTTGCAAATAGAAACATTCATCAAAATTTTGTTTTTGTTTGCAAATGCAGTATCCTAAATCATAAAACTGCAGCTATCTTTCTCACACACACAAAAAAAATAGTCATCTTTTCCAAAATTGTAATACAAATTAAGTTCATGAACTGAGGTGCTACTGTATATTTGAAAAATAAAATGTCATATACTATACAATAAAAGTTTAAGAAAACTGAATTGCCCAAAGCCTGTACGTGTGAAAGGCCGCCAGGACTGTTCCTTGTCTAACTCTTGCAAGGTATTTTCTAGCCCTTTAAATATCCTGGCTGATAATAGTGACTTTCTTTAACAGATGCTTTGCGTCACATCAGATTATACCAGCAACACCATTTACAGAGAACATCGCTTTTTTTATTCCTGGTGCTTTGAGGCATGCTACATCATTCTGACCTCTGTGGGGACAGAACTGAGTAGCAAAAGTCAATGATACAGACATTACAGTCTTATATGACTAAGGCTGGGAACACTTTGGATGTGCTGTCACACATTGGTGCTGGAAGCATTAAACCATGTCCATGTAACTCCACATGAAGAGGATAATTGGAAGCCTTTGTCTGGTTTCTTCTGTGTTACTTCATTTCTGTCTTCTTCCACTGATGGTTTTAATGAGTTTCCTTTTAATGTAACAAACTGAAATTTTGAGCATGATAGATTTCTAGGGGTCTGTAAATTCTAACAAATCATCTATCCTGAGGGTTGTCTTGGGGAGCCTCATAGATAAAGGATATATATAAAGGAATAAATGATGTCTGAATGTGAACATATTTTCCCAACTTGAATAACATGGAAATTGCTTAAAATATCTAGACAGTTTTCTGGATCCAAGAAAAAATCTGCCAAATTATCCTTAACCCCACACTCCTCACTTCAACATACCATGTTTTAAAAGAATAATTTAATTTCCACAAATCAAGGTAGTATCAGAGAATCATCCTTCTGAAGTAAGGCAAACTAGCAAATTTAGAGCTGATTTTTTCTACTAATAGAGTTTTATGTATCATGGAATCCAGTGTCAATCATTCCATTGAGTAGGCGGACATGGGATTCTCTTTTATCTTCTCTAATTATGCAGCCCTAGTGGAGATAGTGAAGGGATTATCTTCACTTAAACCTCCTAAATTGAGATCTCAGGAAATATAATTTTCCATTATTCTTACAGAAATAATGGGCTGCAACATTCGATATCAAAACCAATCATTATGCCGTATGTGATGTAACGTACTTTGCTATCTTGTCACTCAAGGTTCCATAACTACCACAATTTGCAGGCTCTAGAGAAGTCAGTATTGTTTCATTCTATCATTAAATAGAACCTTAAGTATTGGTTGGTGCAGAAGAAAGCACACCTTTGGCAACCTTCAGTCCTTCTTGAATTAATGAATTTTAGTTCTGCATGGATAGGAAAAAATTCGGTGAACATTTTTGCACATCATTTTAATGTAATATAGCAAACATTGTTATCCAAGAGTACAGTCTTTGGACCTATATCCAATTTCATATGCACTAATTACTACCTGTGTTATCTTAGGTATTTTTTCTTACCTTCTCCATACTACATTTTGTTTATACATAAAATTAATATAATAATATTAACCTTATGTTTTGTTTGTTTGTTTGTTTGGTACCAGGGATCAAACTCATGACCTTGAACTTGCCAGGTAGGTGCTTATGCTGCTGAGCTAAATCCCTGGCCCCTCATGGTGTTTTTGGAAATTATAAAATCAATTAAGTTAAAGTACTTAGTACCAGGAAAAATTATAATCACTCCATAAACGTTAATTATCTTTATCATTAGTCAATCCTCATCTTAATCCCAGCAGTGTGTTTAACTATTTTGCTCCTCTAGTTTCTGTAACAATTCTTCTAAATTCTCATACAATTTTAACTGCCATTTGCAGGTCTCATTTTTCATGATTTTTTACTAGTTAAATAAATAAATATACCACATGTAAATTTTGAGATAATAATTATTCTTCTCCCCTTCAGTCTTCTTGACAAGAGTAAATATTTCTATACCTTCAATTGGCAATATAAATATTGATAACTCCAAAAATACATTTCTCTGTCACAATATCCAATGGCATCCATACCATCTCCTCTTAGTTGGACATGAGGTACTTAAAATCATGTGCAAAAAAACAAATTGAGATTTTAAAAAATCTCTCAGTCCTTTTAATTTATACTTTCTATTATTTTTGTGATTAGTAACTAGCAAGATAGTCTGGTTTTGCCAGCCAAAATCTAGGAATGAGCCTTAATACCATTCTTTCACTGTATCCAATCCATTACTATGTCATGTATAATTCTCACATATTTCCATATGTTAGCATCTAAACTAGAGACAGCAAGTATATAATACAAAAATTCACACATGCAAAACAAACATTAAACTTTGAGAAGCTCTTTACAGCCTAAGAAGTACTTAGCCTAATTAATATCAGTTTCTAAATTCTTATGCTATAGATTTTTATACAGACTTTATGCTGATATTAGAGAGATTCAACTTCTAGAAACAATTTTATGCTATTATTGCAATATAATGAGATTACATAACAGTAAGATCTGACTTGGTTTCCACCAATGGACTACAGCAGTTACAGTTACATTTTACTCCTTCTTAGTTACTTACGTCTTTTAATGCATGAGCACTCAATTTAATTGAATTGGTTTCATTTACATGTTTAGTTTTTGTCAAAATGAATATAAAATATGTCTCAATAATTCAATAAAGAGTGAACATGGTAAATAAAATTGAGTTTATTTTCTATGCATTTTATCTAAAAATTACATAAAGCAAATAATCTCATGTGAAATCTCATAATTTAAATTCCTTAATCTGGGGATAGCAAGGATATCCTGAAAGCACATCAGCTTGTAGACATATTGAAAAAAATACAATGAAGTGCATTTAATTCAAATATATGTTCAAATGACATGCCCCTTTATAATTACTATAATGTACTAGAAATCGATTTAATATTTCATATCACGTTTGTTATTATAATAATCTAGAAGGCAAAGATTATATACTTCAGTTAACTCCTTTCAAAGAACATTAACATTTTTTAAATAAAGAAAAGACAAGAATATTAATTTGACATTACACATGATAACACAAAGACAGAAGTGTTTTAGTGGATGAGCTTTTATGATGGTTGGCTAACAAAATATTATCTAGATATTTCAGTAGCTGGTGACTTCAGATTTTAGAATCCAAGGCTCCCATTGGAACTATGAAGACCATCATAATCACTAATGTTAGAAAACAGCAGTTTTATTAGCTTCCATTTTTATTTTATTTTTTAACTTCTTAATTTTAAAGAGATTGAAATAAAACAAAACAATAAAAACAAAACAAAGCAATAAAAATGGTAAAGGATTTCAAAATGGTAAAGGATTTCAAAACAAGATGATACAGAATTAGCAATGGTCACTATATTGCATATTGTTATCCTTGAAATAGTTGGTCATATTACAAGATACAGGAATGCAAAACAGACAAAACAATATGAACACTCACATTTTTTCCCATGAACTAATAAGAATAGTAGTACTATTATCTTAGCTAATACATGTATTTTTTTCCCTTTTTCCCCCATCCCAGTTGTTCTTTCCTGTTTTGTAATAATTCTTAACCATAGCACCACTCCTACCAATACCTTTGAAAAATACTTTATGGGACCCACATTACAAACATGAAATCCATAATCTAAGGGTAAGTATTTCAAAATACTCTGCCACATGTTCTCCAATTATTTTTCCAAAATTATTTCTCACTGGTTCTTCTCATACAGTCTATGTTCTAGCCAAAATAAATTACCAAGTTTTCCAAGAGTCTTCACATGTTGGCGGCTTTGTCACAACTATTCCAGTGATACCATCTGACCAATTGAAAATCTAAATCACCTATCAAGGTATAGCTAAGATGTCAAGTCAACCATGAAATCATATCAGATTACTATAATATGACATTAATTTCTTTTTTCTCCTAAGTTCCATTATACACAGTGATTCTTCATTTAGGCCCTCATCATATTCTAATATTCATTAAAAGTACTTATGCAGATCTCATACATTTTAAAATATTCATTCAGCAGAATCATCTTTTGATTTATCATTTTTCTTTTACCCCTTTAATTCTGACTTACTCATGAGTATTAATTGACCAAATAATTGTCTCACTGACAGAAGAAAATGCAGGATTTAAATGAACTTCACTGACTGCTTTCTTTCCATTTTAATAACTGTCAGTGTTTCTTCACTGAATATAAAAATGTAACTCTTACAAAGCCAGAAATCTTCAGGCATTGTTCTGCAAATGGTTGAACAGTTAGGAGGCACAATTCAATTGCCATAAACCATAACAACATAGTTTAACATTTTGTCCTTCATTCAAATGAACATTTAAAAAGAAACATTCATAATGATGTTCCACGATGGTGTAATGATGACAGTATTGTACTTATCTGATTGAACTAAGTGCAATATGTTAGTCATTTAGAAATTTGGGAAAAGCCTTTGTTTAACTTGCAATTTTTTCCTTGTAGAGGAAACCCAAATGCATAAATCAGAAATAGAATATTTTTCCAAACAATAATAATTCAGTTCCTTTTCCTACCTCTACTGCCCAATTTGCTGTACAAATACCTGTTTTGAATAGTGTACAGAATTGTCACAGTAACATTATTTTCTCATTAACATAGAATGTTCTCAATTGCATTGCTAAGAAAAAAAGTGCAAAACAAACATAACAGAAGTCTGGAAATTAATATTTCTAGGAACTTTGGCTAAAAGACAACAAAATGATTAATAAAAGCAAAAGTATAGTAATGTTACATAAATAGGCAACCTAATAAATTGGAAGAGAAAGCCCAGAAATAAATTTCAGTGTCCATAAATTTTTTAAAGAGAAAAAAAAACAGGAAAAAGGTAGAAATATTACAGAATTTCAAGAAAAGAAGATAAACAGTAAGAAATCACTAGTTGATAAATTACACATTGTTCTTCATAAAATTTTAAGATACAAATAAGACCTCTTATTCAGAGGGTTAAAATTATTTCTAAAATAGTACTAGAGCAAAGACTGACTATAGGACAAATACTATCCATTCTTAACATAGGATACCAAAATATATATTTTGAGTTACTTAAAGACATAAATAATATAAAAAATATAGATACAAATATTTGCTGTATTTTAGATTTTGAGCAACAGTTAAGAAAAATATAAAATTCTGACTATCAAAATAAAGTTTACACTGCAAAAATTCTAACCAGATTTTTGATAGAGAATTCCATTCTGCAGTTTACAATGACAAATAGAGGACTTGGTTTGTGATGCAAAGAAAGCATAAGAAATTTGATCTGAAAGAAAATCAATGAAAGGACAGTCTTTTAAAAAATTTACTTACAGTTGTGCATGCCTGTAATCCCAGAACTCAGGAGGCTGAGGCAAGATGATTGCTGTGAGTTTGAGACCAGAAGGATGATTGCTGTGAGTTTGAGACCAGCTACAAAGTGAGTTCAAGGTCAGCCTGAACTGTACAGCAAGATTCTGTCTCAAAAAAACAAAAAAAAAAACAACAAACAAAAAATAACTTAAAATTAAAATACTATCCCACTCAATACAAATTAAATAAATTCAGAGGGAATTCAGTTGTGATAGTAAGGATTATCAGTGTGATAATAAGGATTATAATGAGACTTGGAAATGTCATAGAAAGAAATCAGAAATAGTAAAAAAGGGGACAGGTTTAAGAGGTGTAACCTTGCCCTAGATCTTAATCATAGTACACTGGGTGATGATTTAACATACTCTGTTTGGAAGATTGTACACAATTTTATATTTTCTTAGGTTTATGAGAAAATGATTACTTTCATTTTGCCAATAAGGTCATTGAGATTTTCAGAAATTTAGCTGTTTTCTCAAGAACTCATTAACCATCAATTCAGTTTGGACCCTTTTACTGTGATTCTAAGTATCATTAGCACTATGCCAACAAGTCTGGGTGGTTTCATTAATTCACAAAAAATAAACTAAATCAACTTAACAAAATAGAGCATAAAACTACAACAAATATTAGAAATGATATAGCAATGCTTATAATTGGCCTTTTAGTGAATTCAAAGCAAGCAGAAATGTTCTAGATCCAACAGGCATCTCTTCAGTGGAAATGAACTAAATCAAATCAGATGGACCATGTCATAGTGGCCACATGGTCTGCTTCCATTAATAGCTCTATTTCAGTTTTGGTTATGGTGGTGCACACTCACACACATGTGTGTGTCCATAATGAAAAAGTGATTACAAATTCAACAAAATATGTAAGTCAGTGACTCAACAAATTTCATTTTCTCTCCCTAAAGATTATTAAGCAAGAAAGCTTGCATTAAATCATACATAAGCATACTTTATTAATTCTTACAATGGAAAGAGATGTTTTGGCAGAGTTGTGTAAGCAATTCTATCTAGCAAGTGGTACGATGAGAATACACAAACTTGTAGTCATTGCTTAGCAATAATCTAGGATAAATGTCCAAGAAATAATTGCTAACTATTAAATACAGATAAAATGACAAGAAGATAAAATATCATTGTTGAAACTTCTAAAGGAAATAATGCTTTGTTTCTGAGCTTAGATATAATTTTGAACACTATGTAGTTGCTTTTATTAATCTTTTTTTCTATTCCAAGCCCAGTTTATTGCTACCAATATTTCAGCAACCTTGGCCAGTTGATTTTTTGACAACAAAAAAGCTGGGCATATTCTCCAATTACTATCACCTTGCCTAAGTACTGAAACTGACAATCACACCAAACCTTAGAAGTATCAGCTAAACACTTACTGATTTTCTGAAAAGAAGTCCACAATTTATTAATTCTGTAGTTCTTTATAAACACTTTCCTAAAATTCATGTCATCTAATTATAATAATATGTGGTATGATGCTCATTTTTTTGTATTACCACATATAATGAACGTGAATGCAGAAATACGGAATAAATATGATAAAATGACATCCTTGAGAAACAGAAAATTAGAAATCGTCTTCTGGTTACATTAACTCAGCCAATGTTCTGTGTTATTTAACTGCCTGAAAAATATCCTCAGTGAATATTTAAGGTGCTCTCTTGTTTTAAGTCTGTTGTCCTGAAGGATAATTTACATAAAACTAAGTCAGTGCAATTTGATAGGATAGCAATATAAGTGATTTTCTTCTTAATTTTTTGAGTCAATAAAAAACACACAATAGCATGATATTGGAAAGATAAAATATTGATGTGTCACCAATTTGAGGATAAGTCAAGGGTATTGATTTCTAAGTCATATAGTTAATGTATTTCTCCGATGTCAGTATTGGAGGTCCTACCAACAAAAGGAAATAAAATGTATACAAATTAGAAAATATGATTTATAATTGTCTTTTCCAGAATAATATGATTATGTATATAGAATTTTTTTTGCCTTTTTGAGACAGGGTCTCACTATGCAGTTCAGGCTGGGCTTGAGCTCACTTTGTATCCTAGGCTGGTCTCGAATTCCCAAAAATCCTCCTGTCTCAGCCTCCTGAATGCTGGAATTACAGGTGTGAGCCACGACACCTGGTTTGTATATAGAAAATTTGAAGGAAAAATTTAAAAGGTAACAGTACTAGTAGATGAACCCATAAAATTTGTAGGATACATATAGGCAAACAAAAATCAGTTGGATAGAAACTGACAGAGAAAAAAGAGATACAATTCCACAAATCTAATCCTTTTACAGAAATATAAATTCAATTATCTATACAGAAAAATACCTTCACAAGAGCAAAGGAAAGCAAGTAAGTGATTACAGCACCTGGGCACAACATAGACCTAAGAAAAGATATATTTAAGGGAGTAGGAGAAATAGTTTTATTTTATTTGCAGCAACTTTCCCTGATCCCTGGCCGCAGAATGTAAAGAGAGAGGGATCTTCCATGTGAAGGAAAAGAAAGGAAATAAGCACAGAATTTTGGCCTTTGCTTCAGGCTCTAACACCAGACTAACCCAGGAAATCCCAGTGTCAAGCAGGTCCTCCACCCTAAACTCCAAACTAACATCCATGGTTAGAGCTCCACACCTACACTTGAAGCAGGTAAAATCCCTCAATCTCATGCTCTAGACCTATGAGGCAGGCTCAGTCTCCATTCTACACCACAGCCAAGCAACTCCGGTGAGCCGAGGCTCCAGATCTCCCTTTGTGTCTGGCAAGACCCAAAAGTCTCTGGCACAGGCCATCCCCAGGCAGCTCTAGTTACCAGGCTTGCACAGATGGATACAGCCTCTAGCTGGCCCCTCAAAATATGAGCTCCAGAATTCAACAGATCCTGGCTAGACTGTAGGGCCCCAAGCTTCTGTACAAACTGAGTCAAATCAGCATCAGTTACTTGACAGCATTCACAGATACATGTTCTAGGATTACCCAGTTCCAGACCAGACCCTCCTGTCAAATCCTCTATGCCAGTTCCTATTGTCCTATGATTAAAAAGATCTAGTGCTAGGCCTGATCCAGTAAACCAGATTGATGTGATGGCCCATGGAACAAACACCGAGGTAGTCAGATACCAGATCTCAGGCCAGATCACATGGATCTAGCCTCAAAATCAGGATTTGCACATCCCACCTGTATGTTAACACTAATGGACATAGGTTCTAGACCAGTCTACACAGTCCAAGGCTCTAGGAATAAGCCAGAATCTAAAGGCTGAGGTATCACACCAGTCATCCTAGAATCAGTTTTCATGCTGCCACCAGACCAAGCCACCCATAATCTCCAGGCTGATATCAATGGCCCCAGGCTCCAGAAATCCAGGCTTCAGACCTCGTCTAGGAGATCTAGGATCTGGGTCTATCCTTAAAGATCATACTGCTGGGTCAGATCCAATGGACTGAGACTGTAAGAGACCTTTGCAATACAGACTTCAAATCAGTCACCGTGGATCCCATAGTCAGACTCACTCCATGGATTCAGGCTCCAGGCTCACTTGAACACCATATCAGACTTTGAAGATCCAAGCTGTAAATTTGCCAGTGGTGCCAGATGCCAGTCCCATCCAGGTGCCTGGCTAGCTCCCAAAGACTCAGGTCAGGGGCCTTCCCCAACACTGGGTAAGCCCCTGTGCAACCAGGCTTTAGGATGGACCTAAAAATATAGAATTCACACTTGACCTGGTTAACCCAAGCTTCAGGTCCATTCCTGTATATGCAATAAATCAATCTACCCTAGTTTTAGACCCACTCCCTCAGATTCAAGCAACAGATTCAAGCAATAGGTCCTCCACTTGTTGAACCAGAATGAAGTCACTCTACCATCATACTCTAGCACAAAGACTGCCTATGGATCATGTCAGATGGCTTGCAGAGAATCTCTGGTTTGGCTGAATAATTAAATGCTCTCCTATACAAAGAAGAGTGCGTCCTTACTTCTTCAAATGCACTGACATCAATATAAGGTAATGTAAAATATTAAAAACCGGGAAGGCATAACATCAAAAAAAAATACAGCATGCACAGGCCACTGCTGGAGTGGGGACAGCCAGGCTGAAGGCTCTCTCCATGAGTCAGCGTCATTTGTGGACTGCAAGGGGAAAGAACCAGTCCTCTGCAGGTGGTGATTCCTGCCTGGAAACCATATCATTTTTATTGTTTTGTTGGGTTGGCTTTTATTCTCTTTGGTTTGTTTGTTATGTTAAATCCTTTGGCATGAGCAGCTATTTAAAAGATAGCAAGACATAATATGGTAGCTATTTTAGATTTACTATTGGCTTGTTTAAGCTGAGCGTGGTGGCACACTCCTGTAATCCCAGCACTTGGGAGGCTGAGATAGCAGATCGTTGCAAGTTCGAGACCAGCCTGCGCTACAAAGTGAGCCCAAGTCAGCCTGAACTGTATAGTGAGACCCCGTCTCAGAAAGACGAAAAAAATAAATACTATTGGCTTGATTTGAAGTCCTTTATTGCATTCACTGTTTTGTTTTAATTGTTTATATTCTGTTCTGTTTGATTTTTACTATGTCTGAAGGTATCTGCAGTTATTTTGAAGACAACAAAAGGCATCATGTTAACTATTGATGATTTCATAAGGTTTTGAAGTCCTGTATCACTTATACTAGTGTATTCTGATTGGTTTATTCTATTTTATTTCCCTTGGTTTTATCCTCCTTAAAATAAAAAGTGCAATATTATACCCTAAACTAAATATGAAGTTATAATAAACAAAATATCACACGGTTGGTATAAAAATGGGCATATAAACCAATGAAACATAATGGAGAGACTCAAAGTAAACCCAATCTTTTAGGGTCAATTGCTTTTTGGCAAAGATGTGAAGAATACACAAATGGGTAAAGAATAGTTTCTTCAACAAAAGCTGTTGCGGAGATCCACCTCTGCCTGCTGGCCACCACCACCAGAAGGCTTCCTGTGGGCAGCCAGCGCAGTCAGAGAGAGCCAGACAGAACCATCTCTGCATTCTGGCCCCTGCCACCAGAATGCTACTTTCTGTGGGTAGCCAGCATGGGCAGAGAGAACCTGAAAATCCACCTCTGCTGCCAGCCACAGCCACCAAAAGACTTGATTTCTGTTGGCAGGCAGCAGGAGCAGAGACATGCAGCCAAGCAAGCCTCATGCACCT
Organism: Hydrochoerus hydrochaeris; assembly: GCA_004027455.1. Classification (NCBI taxonomy): domain Eukaryota; kingdom Metazoa; phylum Chordata; class Mammalia; order Rodentia; family Hydrochaeridae; genus Hydrochoerus; species Hydrochoerus hydrochaeris. Next base: position 378,003 of record PVLA01000860.1, read on the forward strand.
GTAAGCCACAGTTGGAGGCCCTTGCTTCCTTTGGGCAGCCACCACCCACTGAGGGAATCAGACAAGCACACTCCTGTGTGTAAGCCACCATCACAGGACTCCCAATGTAGACATGCAGGCTGAGAGAAGCAGCCCCATTACTGTGTACCCCTGGCGATCGGGGAAGCCCCAGCATAGCTGCATGTGTCTGGAGAAGCCCATCTAACACCCTGATATCTCCCTGAAATGCAGGGTTAGAGGAACACAGGTGCCTGTCCTGTTCCCCTCCACTTCAAAGGGTCACCGATGTGGGAAGTGCCTGGGGCCCCACAATCAACTTTTAGGGAGGAACCCAGGAGAATATCAAGATAAAGGAGCAAAAGGCAACGTCAGGCCTCCAGCCCACAGAGAACAAGTCTAGGAGACACAGTCATGGAAGTCAACAGAAGTCACACACCTGACATCACTGAGAGGATAACAACTGAAGTAAAGAAACAACTTCATGAGGTGGTGAAAGTAATCCAATCAGAAATAATGTCTCAGGTAAAAGAAGAAATCACAAACACAATGAAAGAACTGCTCAACATGTCTAAAGACAAAAAAGAGGAGGATAGGAAAATGATGGAAATCTTGAATGAACAATATGGAAATGAATTACAATGCATGAAACAGATGCAAAGAGATATTCAGGAAATTAAAAAGTCAAATGAAAGCTGGTAAAACCACTTGTAAGAGACTGAAGATAGAATTTCACACCTTGAAAACAGGATTGCAGCTAGCAATAATGACAGGAAAGGTCTCTTTAAAAAAGACAAGGAACCAGGAAATAGCAATTCAACAGCTGCAACATGATTCAAAGAAAAATAATTTAAGAGTGATAGGTATTAGTGAACAAGCAGGGCAAACACAAAGGAAGTAAAAAGGCTATTTACAGAAGTAAAGGCAGAAAACTTCCCAAACTTGGGAAATGGATCTGGCATACAGATGAGTGAGGCATATAGGACCCTAACTAGCCACAACCAAAGTAAATCTATGCCCAGACATTTAATAACCAAGATCCCAGAAATTTAGCACAAGAACAGAATATTAAAAGCTGTTAGAGAAAAGAAACAGATCACCTATAAAGAAAAGCCAATCAGAATCACAGAAGACTTGTCAACACAAACCATCAAGTCAAGAAAAGTTTGGAGTGAAGTGTTTCAAGTCCTGAAAGAAAACAACTTGCAACCCAGATTGATGTACCCGGCAAAACTATCTTTCAAAATTGATGGAAAAATAAGATAATTCTATGATAAAGAACAAATGAAGGAATTCATGACCACCAAACCAACCGTACAGAGAGTGCTGAAGGATATTCTAAAGAGAGATAAAGATGATCATGATTCCAGGAACAGCAGCAAAGGAGGATCACCAAACAGGACAGGAAACTAAATGAAGGGGAAAGTGGAGGGCCTACAGCAGGAGGAGATCATGGCAGAGACAAACCAATGTGTGCTGGTTGTAACCATTAATGTAGATGGCCTGAATTCAGTAATAAAAGGAAGAGTGGATCAACAAACAATTTGAAACCATACATTACGCAAGCAGTAAATAGTTATACAAATAATTCTCCAGTGAGAAAACAAAAACCTAATTTTCAAATGACCAAAGGGTCTGAAAATCCATTTCTCAATTTATTTCTTTGAGTATATTGGAGATTGCCTTTGCAATAAGCTATATCCCCAGACTTTAAAATATTGTTTTCATGTTTTGAAACAGAGTCTCACTAAGTCACTAAGTTCCCTGGGCTGGGCTCCATCTTGTAATATTCTTGACTTACTCTGCCAGAGTACTGGAATTATAGGTTTCTGACACCACACCCATCTTTTGTTAGGCATTTTAATTGCATGCCTATAGCTCTATTATCTGATTATCACTTCTGTCCATTTCTAGCTGATGTGTTCGCTAGATGTGGTCACATTTTTTCTTATACTTATCCCATTAATTTTTAAAAATTTTATTTTAAAGAGAATAAAACCAATCAAAATAAAACAGAATAAAGTCAAACAAAACAATGTAAGTGACACAGGATTTCAAAACAAGATAATAGAAAATTAACAATGGCTACCATAATATCTCTTGTTGTCTTCAAAATAGCTGCCCATGCCTTCAGACATAGTGAAATCAAACAAAACAGAACAGAATAGAACCAATAAAAACAAAACAATAAGTGCAAAACAGGATTTCAAACCAAGATAATAATAAATCCAAAGTGGCTAACATATCTTGTTATTTTTGTAATAGCTGCCCATGCCATTAAATATAATAAAATAAATAAGATAAAACAGAATAAACCCAACCAAACAAATGAGAATGGTACAGGATTTCAAAAAAAGATAATAATTAACAATGGCTATCACCTTTATAAGGAGATCCCCCATATATGAAACACTGAACATTGTTATATTCTCCTAATAGATGATTAGAGTATCAGCTTCAGGCCTGCAAAGTCAGTGAAACACTAAATTCTACAAGCATTGAATTGTGTTTTACCCCATTAGCTATCATCACAGCCTGTGTTTCTGTGGATCAGCCAGTTGCTTACAGGGGAGACTGGGGGTGGACCCTGGCTCTTTTTGTCTCCCTGCCTGCGTGCCAGAAGAGGCTGGCATCTGGCTCTACACCAGTCAGCCCACACATGACGCTGACCCACAAGAGGTCTTAGCTTCTTGACGTCTTGTTCTTCTCTCTCACAGGCTGAAAATGGTACCAACTAAAAGGAGAGGGATGGCATAACCTATTTATTTTTAATTATATGACAGACAGTATATATATAAAAATCTAGAGATAATTCAAATTTAATTTCAGCTGGGCTGAACAATTAATAGCATTGCCATTTTCATTGGTACTGAATCCAATTAGAGATTCAAATGATACAAAGCTGGGTTTCAGTATCTCGAAAAAGTGTTTAAGATGAGATCATGCATGCTCAGAGTGGTAGGGTCATAGAATAAAATTGTTTAATTTCAGCCAGGGATTTGGCTCAGCACACTAAGTGCCTGCCTGGCAAGCACAAAGTTGTGAGTTCGATCCTGGTACCAAAAAAATAATTGTTTAATTTCAGATAGCTCCCAAACAATAGCCTTCAGTTGCCCATTCAAAGGCCATAGAATTTATATCTGTTTCTTACCACACAAAGACACTAATTAATGTATCCTACACTATAGTTTTCCCTGTGGTCTGGTGAAAATATTCAAAGTCATTTTGCTTTAACATGCAGTTTTCAAGTTAGGATCCAACTTTGTGATCCATCAAGCAGGCAAAACAGTCACAGTTGCTGAGGTAATTTCTGTGGATCTTTGCTCTAGCATTTATTTGTCTTTGATAATGTGATAGTTCTCTAGTCTCTTCCCTTTTGCCTTTCTCTTTTTCCACTTCTTAAGTCCTACTCAGAAGAGAAGTGGAGAACTGTTCTAATTTACCTAGTCGGCCTCAATCAGAACCATATCTCAAGTGTGTAAATCATTAGATGTTTCAGGGTTAGTACACCACTGACAAGCTTCTTAAAGAATGGGATTTGTTAGATACATTATTTGGAGTTCCTTGATATTTGAAGGTGTAGTATATTATCTATATTAATATGTACTAATATAATAATATGTTCATGACTGTCTCTAATATATAGACCTTATTTACTTGACTATTTCCTAGTAGGTGGTATACCTATAATGTAATTCCAGTAGATTGACCACACTAGGTACATGTGTGATGAAGATACATTGAATAGGTTAAACAAAATTAATTGAAAGAATTCAATCAAATTATTATTAAAAACTCCACTGCTACTAATGATTACATGATTTATAACAGTTTATTTTTTAAATTTTATATTAATTGGTTTTATGAATAAAATTACAAACTAAGGCATATCATAAAATATAAGACTTGTGAAGATGTCTACTTATAGCGATGGTAAAATAGCCTATTTCATCAGGTCCATCCTGCTGAGGAAATATAGAAATACTGAAAGAAGAGTATCAAAAAGCTCTGTTTGAAAACAGAAATGCAAGGATGCAAGGATTTGAAGGGTTAAGATTTCTGAATAGTCACGCAGATGATGAGAAACATATTTGGTACTGCTCTTCAATTAGAGGTTTTTGCTCATTAAAAGGAGGTAATTGACATTATAAGAGAAAAGAAGAAATTTGCAGCCCAGAAGTTAATCAGCTGAATAGAAAATCTGTAATCTCACACAACTCAAGGGACAGAGATTAGATTCATTGAAGGGTCCTTCTACAATATTTGGTTCTGGAAAATCTCACAAAGTTCCATTTGCTATCCCCAAGTAACTATGGTCCAAGTGTGTATATGAACTGGAAATAATTTCACTAACCTTTAGACCCAGTTTTCAAATTCCTCAAGTACTGAGCATTATGAGATAATTTCTCCTAACTTTATCTGTCATTAACAAAAACAAAATTTCTTAAAACAGTGGTCTCCAAATCCTAGGAGGCACATCTGGAAGTGAGCAGTAGGCAAAACAGCAGATTCACCGATATTTTTTCTTCCCTTTTTGATAAGTATGTATTTGTAATGCATGATAAATACATTCACTGTGAGGAATTGGTACACAACTTATCACATTTCGATCCTTTGTTTATCTGCTTTTCCCTCCCTTCCCTCCATCTTTCTTCATCCCCAGAACACTTTCCAATCTTCACAAAATCTATCTCCCTATTTCACTCTATCCTTTACTTTACTCCTAATTTATTTATACATTGTATTTATCATACAAGAGAAAGTATGTCTGTGTTTGACTTGTTTCAATTAGCACTATGGTCTCAAGGTGAATTTATTTTCCTATGAATGACTCAAATCCACCCTTCTTTATGGCTGAGTAGTACTGTTTTGTGTATATGTATGGTATTATCTTTGTCCAATTGTCAGTTGATAAACATGTAGGCTGCTTCTAAGACTTTACTATTATCATTTATATTTACAGTTTCTCCAAATTGCCAACATTACTGGCTCAAATATTTCTTCTATCCAATAAATGGCAGCATTAGATTGTCATATGAACTTGAACCCCACTGTGAATTGTACATGTGAGGAACCTATGTCACATGCTACTTATGAGTGCCTGATGATTGAGGCAGAGCTATGGCAGTGGTGCTAAGTGGCGCTAGCACTGTGGAACAAGTTCAAACACAGGTTAACATGAGCAGAGAGGTTTGACTGAACAGAGACTATATGTGTTAATCACTTGCAGATCGATATCACATCCAATCCATGACTGGCAAGTGATAAACTTTATCTGTGCCAGACTTTATAGTGGCAAGTGAATTCATGCACAGTACAGTAAATCTCTAACTTACCAACACTCGAGTTACAAATTCACAGGTGTACTGTAAAAGATTCACTTTGTCAGTTTATGAATGAATTCCACTTATGGACAACTCTCCCAGAATTGAACTTTTTGTAAATCCGGGACTTACTATACTTCAATAATTCAGGTGCATCTGGTGAAAGTGTAAGCCAGAACCTGACACTAGTTCAGTCTGTATATAGCCCATCCATTGTTTTACTTATTACTTCCATCTGTATCTCTTGGTAGCACTGTGCATTTGTTACCCTCATAGTTTTAGAAACCCACAAGCTAATCCTAACCAAGATGAGTAAAAGCCAAACACCATTGGAGAGTTTCTTTGAAAGAGCGAAAGATCCACCAATGAGACAGTAGAAAACTCTAGATTTCCAACTATGAATTTCATTTACTAGAAAAGACCACAAGTCCTACTTCAATTACAGGTTCACTATAACAGGTGACTCACATTCTCCAAAACCACTTTGTGGTGAAGCTATAAAACCTTCAAAACCACTTTACCACATGGAGGCCAAGGAGACTGTATTAAAATAAAATAAAAATGCAAAATAAAAACTAGCCCTTGGATTTTTTCTTCAATTGAACTAGAAAATTGCAAACAATTATTGAATTCTGTCATTTCATCAAATTTGTCTGCAATGCACAGAGAGCATCATTTTTTATTTAAAAGAGAAAAAAGACATAGGAAAGGAAAACAAACACAAAAAAATAAACAAACAACAGCAAACCCAAAACCATAACAATGTAGACTTTCGAAATATGATAGGAATTTAACAATGGTTTTTATGTTGCATATTGTTATCTTCAAAAAGATTGCTTAGATTACCAGATATAAACATGCAAAATTGATCCAATCATGAGTGTTAACTATTCTTTTCCAAGAATTAATAGAATTAGTAGCTTTTTACTTAGTTTTTACTTATCTGTTTCTTACTTATCTGTTTCTTTCTTAACCATAGTTTTTTACTTAGCTGTTTCTTACTTACACAGTATTTATTATAGATTTTGGAGCTTCTTTGCTCTTTCAGTTTCTTACACAAGGGAGAAAATATGGTATTTACACATGTGAGTTTGATTTATTTTATTTATGAGTATTGCCTCAAGCCACGTCTATTTACTTAAAAATTTCAATGTGATCCTTCTTTATAGCTGAGTAGTAGTACTCCATTGTATAAAAATATCACATCTTTTTTCCCCAATTCTTTGTTTTGTTTTTAAGATTTGGCTATTACAAATTGTCCTTCTATGAACATTGCTGCACATGTATCACTGCAGTATCATGTTGTCAATTCTTCTGGGAAAATGCCCAGAAGCAGGAAAGCTGGGTCAAATGGAACCTCTAATCCTACTGATGCAACCACAGTAGTTGCACCAGTCCACACTCCAACCAAGAGGTGGAGAAGAGTTCCTTTTTCCCCACAGTTCCTCCAGCATTTGTTATTGGTTGATTTCGTGAAATTGGCCATTCTTTCTGGAGTGAGGTGTAATTTCAGTGATGTTTTAATTTGCATTTCGCAAATTAGCAATGATGCTGAATGTTTTTTCATATAGTTATTGCCATTTGTATTTCTTCATCTGAGAATTCATCTCACATTCCCATGTTTAAATTGGATCTTTGAAATTTGGGGCCTGATTTTTTTTAATTCTTCATATGTTCTAGATAGAGGCTCTTTGTCTGAGGGAGAGTTGGCTAAGATATTTTCTCAATTTGCAGGTTTTCTTTTCACATTGTTGGAGACTTCTTTTGACATGCAAAAAGTTTTTAACACAACAAGATCTCAGTTTTTGATTCTGGGAAGTATTTTCCGTGAAGTTTGACTTTTGTTCATGAATTCAAGAATGATCAAAACAGAAAAAGAAGTTCACTACATACTTGTCAGGGGAAAACTTCAAGAGGAAGAGATTACAATAATAAATATATAAGCACCAAATATGGGAGCATTCAACTATGTAAGACAAATCTTAATAGACAGTAAAAACCAAATAAGCAATAATTCAGTTGTAACAGGGAAACTGCACACCCCATTGTCACAAGGAGACAGACCAACCAAATGAATAATCAGCAAAGAAATAACAGAGATGGCTAACTCTAGTTTGTAATTTATTCATGGACCCATGCTAGGACTGAGTGTACCCGAGGAGGGATAGCCTGAATATAATTAAAATGACAAAAAAAAGGCTAGTCTCTTCCTTCTTGTTGATTTTGCTGTCTTCTGTCATGGATGAACTGTCACCCCTCTGCCAAGTGCTACCTTGCCTTGGAGCCAGCCAACTATGAGCTGAAACTTCTACAAACTGTGAGCTAAATAAACCTTTCCCCCTTTAATGTTGAGTGTCAGGTATTTTGTCTCAGCAACCAGAAAAGTAACTAAGACACCATACTTTCTGGATTAGAGTCAAGGCAGAATATCTTGAGATTTCCCCAAAAGCATTGAGAAGCCCATTTCCATTTCCAGTATCTTATCATTGTAAAGCAGTACTTTCAGCAGTAACAGGAACCAAAACAAGATTACAGAGTAGAATGGACGTAAGCAGCACGCTTCAGGTATCAATGTTGCCCATCACCCCCAAGTGGTAGCTTTTAGTTGCAAGAAAACAAGCTTAGAATTCTCACTTATTCTGCATTAAGTTGCATAATTATTTCATTGTATACTACATGTAATAGTAGTAGAAAATGTTCACAATAAATGAACTGCACTTAAATTATTTCATCCTGAGACCACTATCCTATGCAATCTGTTAAAAAATTATGTGGGCCCTGGTACCAAAATCATTAAGGCCTGTTACCTTAGAATATCCAAAGATGGCTTGCAAATCAAAACTACACTGGGATTAAATCTTACTCAAGAAAAAAAAGGCTACATGCATAAATCATATAATAACAAATACTGGCAAGGCTGCTGGAAAAACAGAACCCTTCTACATAATTGCTGAGAATGTAAACTAGTAAAACCACTATGGAAATCAGTATGGAGACTCCTCAAAATTGAAACTAGAAATTTTATGCCACCCAGCTATTCTCCTTCTAGGTATCATCCCAAAAGAGTTAAATATGTAACATTACAGTGACACATGCATACTCATATTTATACCAGCATAGCTCATAATAGGTAAATCTCAGCAGCAGCCTATATGTCTTTCAACAGATGAAAGGATAAAGAAAATGTATTTTTACTCAATGGAGTTCTACTATGCCATAAAGGAGGATAAATTTCAGCCATTTGTAAGAGGAATGGGTACACTTTGAGAGTATAATGTTAAGTGAAATAAATTGGACACACAAGCTTGAATATTGCATGGCTTCTCTTACGTGAGAAACCCAAAGTATAAATAGCAGGCAAAGTGAAAGGTAGAAAATATGAAACAGGGAGATAGAATTTTTCCAAATAGGAAAGGGACCAAAAAATAGAGGAAGGAGAAGGGACGGGAGGGGAGAGAAAGGGGATTAAAGAAAAAAGAATCAAAATGTGTTATGACCATGTACCAACTCCCCACAATGAATGTAACCATTATGTACTGTAAATATGTACTAATAATAAAAATATAATTTCCAATTATTTTATGCTATTTCACACAGAAAAATCAGTATATAATCAAACTAAATATCTGTGAAAATATTAAAAATAGTTTGAAAACATTAGGGGGTAACTAAATTTCTAGTTTATTTTTAGTTTAATTCCATTCTATTCCTAGGACATAATGTGTATTGTCATTTGAAAATTGGCAAATCTTAGCTATCAACTTAGTGCATGATCAATTTTTATAGATGTTTTCATGTGTACTTCAAGAGAATATGTATTCCAAAGTGGATGCTGCTATTCTATAAATAAATTGGGGCAATATTTTTAAATATTCTTCCTTACTAGTGTATTGTTTCTGGTTTTATTATTTTCAGAAGTAATAGAGGTTAATTTTCATACCACATTTGTTTGTCTCGATCTACTTCTAATCCTATCGCATCCTACTTTTTTATTAGCACACATCTGCAGTGTGTAGTGATTATGCTCATTGTGGGGTATTTGTGCATGCTCATAACACTTTTTAATTTATTTTTGTCTTTTTCCCTTCCACGTACTACCTGTCCACTTAAACTCTTTTTACCCTCCTTGTTTGCAAATGCTGTATTTACATCTTTTCATTCCAGTCAGTTTTCAAATTCCTTTTACCTCCCTTCCATTCTTTATTTTTTATTTTATTTTATTTATCTATTTTTTGTCTTTGGGAGACAGGGTCTTGCTCTGCAGTTCAGGCTGACCATGAACTCACTTTGTGGTCCAGGCTGGCCTTGAACTCACAGTGATCATTCTGCCTTAACCTCCTGGGTGCTGGGATTACAGGTTTATACTACCATGCACAGTTCTCCCTCTATTGTATTTCCTTGTTCACTTGAGAAAGATCTCCCTATGTCCTAATATCTTTTGTGTTTTTCCTTATTTATAATTTGATTTCTCATATAGGAGAAATAATGAAATATTTAATCTTATGTCTGATTTATTTCACTTAATTTCCCACTCTTTTGGAACTTGAGGCTATATTATAAGATATTGAGATGTTTATACCTCCCTTTTGGATTCAGCCTCTTATGTTGAAATAAATATTTTTTCACTATAACAATTCACAGCATAAATCTTCCATGTCTAATGTAAGAATAACAACATATTTTTGGTTAATTGTTCCACTGTAAATTCTCCATTGTACATTCTCCAATTCTTTTCTCAATTTTCAATTGGCCATGCAGTTAGCATTTATGAATTTCCATATTACATATATGAAATATAGTGACAATTGTCACCTTTAAAATAGAACATCTAATCTATTTATACTTAATTTGTCCTAGTATATATGGATTTGAAACTCGTGCATTATTTCTTTATAATTCTATATTAATAATAACAATAATAATAGCTATCACACAAACAAAACAACATAAAGAATGACAAACAATAAGGACAACTAAAGATGATCTCAAAAATAAAAAAAAAAATCATCCCAACGATAAAAACATACAGAACCATAGCATTAAACTTAGAAGGCTTGGCTTACTCTCATACAAATGTAACAAAAATATGCCTTTAATTCAGAAATTTATTTATAGAACAATTAGGTATAAATGTTGGCCATAATTTTATCACAATTTAAAGCAAGTGCAGTATCCTACAAATCCATGTAATTATTTACACACTCAATTGATTTAAATATATCTATTTTCAATTTTATGTCAAAAAATTTTAAATCCAGTGAAATCAATATTTAGAATTGTCACTACCGATTATAGAGGGACAACTTAAGAGGGTAATGTTGAAGTTAGTTTTCACCACAGATCTCACTTACAGGATGACAAATTTAAAGTGGGTTGCCTAATGTTGTATGTCTACCTTATTGCATCTATTTTTACTGAGTCACTAGGGAATTTCACTTGATGTGACTTTACATACTATATTTTAAAATTTTCTGTTTCAGCAGACTACATCCATGATTTTAGCCACATTCAAAAGATGCCCGTGCACACTGTTGACTGAGAATCTAGTTTGGATTTCTTTACTAAGCTTCCTTTATTTTGAAACAATTCTAGGGTGGGAGTTGATGCACTTATAAAATTATAGATTTCTTAACATTTGTATTATAATAAATGTAACTATATAAGGTTTATTTATGTAAGGAGGTGATGTCAAATTTTGCTCTGATCATGACAGTAATACATTTTAGGGCTGGAGGATTAGTTCAGTGGCGTAAGTCCCTGCCAGGCAAGCATGAGGTCATGAGTTTAATTCCCAGTACTAAAAAAATAATAATAATGCATTTCAATTTGAAGTTCATTTGTAATATGGAATTACTGTTATCAATGAAAATATTGACATATCTATAGACTTAGCTGCTTTCTAGCAGCAAATTCAGATTTAGAATTTTTTAATTCAGAGAATAATCAAGGAATCACTACTTGTTTCAAACAGTAGTATGTTCAAATATTTTCAGAAGAGTTATAATATTAATAAGATTATAACACAAAATACTTATATTCCTGTTAGCTGTTAAACATGAAATGAAAACAAATAGAGATTTTCATATCAAGCTCCTGGAAGTACTTATATTCTGAGTGTTTTAGGAGGGAGAAAAAGTGAAAGGATCAATAGTATGACAGCTTTAAAATTAATTCAAAATCACCTTTAGTGCATATTTGAAGGATTTCAGAAAAGATAAAATAAAAAGCATGATTCAAAAGCGTACAGTTACTAACACCATTTCATGAGTCCTATGATAAATATGAATTATGTGTTAGCATTCAAATCAAGCCTTCAAGTGTCATGATGTCTGAGTAGTGAAGCCAAGCCCTTAAATCTTTGTGTGATCAGTACAATACTATTCTCTATTGTCCTAGAGAGTTGCTAGTGCCATGTCTTCCAGTAGAAGTTGTGAACTATAATTGAAAATGAATGAAGAAACAGTGTAGCATCAGGATTTTTCAGGTTTACACAAAAAATTACAAACATAATTGGTTTCATTAGAGAAGAACATATGATATTTTATGGGTAAATACACAGTTAAATATAATATAATGAATATTTATTTATTAATTCAGTATTTTGTGGGAAATAGTGTATATATCTATGTATCTATATATCAGATATATAGAGAGATAGATAGATAGATAGATAGATAGATAGAGAGATAGATAGATATGGAGAAAGAGAATGTGAGTACCAAAAAATATATACACTCATTTCAGGAAAAGAAAAATGTGTATAAATATTTTAATACTAAATTTATTGAGACATCATGAGATTAATTGTGTTCTACAATTATAAGATGTGGTCATTAGCTTCCAGACATTTACTAGTGTGGTGAACTGCTTCTGGGTTAACCTTGATCACTGAGACTGCTGCACATACATTTTCAGTCTCTTCTGTAAGGGGAAGCAATGTAGTGGGTTTTCTCTAGGGTCCCCCATATGAGGTTAACAACGTCTGTTGAAAAAATACTATTTTTCTTTTTCTGAAGTATGTATACATTTATTTTCTGTTAGTCACTGTCTTTCTGTGGGTCAGTCTGTCTCTCTCTTCTTATATATGTTCACATGTGTGTATGTATATATGTATATCTTTAAAAGTTGCTGAAATAGTACACAGAGTTCCTTTGTCTTTATTTATCATTATTAGACTTACCCAAATCTCATCATCATATGTAACCATAGTACTATTGCCAGAGCGAGGGCATTATTACTGAGAGAATACTAGTGATGAATCTATAAAGCTCGAATTTCACCAGTTATCACACTAGTACTCTTCATTTTCAAGATCCAATCCAGAATTCCACATTTCATTTATATCTTTCAATGTTTTTGTCACTGTTGAAGAGCACTGGCTAGTCATTTCACTCACTATCTCTCAGTTTAAGTTTGATGTTTCCTCATGATGAATTCAGTTGCACATTTTTTGCAATGAATACCATAGAGATGAAGCTGAGTTTTTCTCAGTGATAATGTCACTGGGTTCATGATGTGGATACAGCATATTAGTTATATTACCAATGACATTATATTGACCATTTGGTTAAGATGGTATTGGTTATGTAGCCCCACTGTAAAATTACTACTTTCTTCTTTGTGATTAATATGTATCTCAAGGAAAACTTAATTATAAACAATGTAAATATCTTCTGTTAAGGAATTCGCAATGTGTCACCAATCCACACATTGTATTAAGTATTATTAAAGCACCCTATATAGAAATTGTAGCAAAAGCCTGAATGAAAAAGTAATTCCAAAGAAAATAATAACTTTAATATGCAATTTTGTTTATGCTGCTGACAGACTCTTTTCTGTGGAAATATTTACTTATTGGGGCGGTCTATGCATACTTTTAATAATATATCTGCAAAAGGAAGGATGAACAGTTGAACAGAAAATCGTAAGAGCACATTCAAAGCCTATACCAGATTATCTTTTCTTCAAATTCTGCTGGTCAGAAAAACAATACCACCAGATTTCAGGGAAATCAGTGTAAGAAAAAAATGAAAAGGGATGGCCCAATTTTAGCCTTTTGTACATTGCAGGAAGATTCTGTCTGAAATGTTAATCTTTACATTATCCTGAATAAAAATTCATATTAAAATTGTCCACAATATTCCTCTTCCAATCTATATTGTTACATGTAAGAAAGTTCCTATAGAGTATTATTTATAAAACAGTTTATGGGCTAGATTCAGTACATGGAGCCATATTCTGCTTGTTTGGAGCAGTTAGAACAGTTGCTGAACTTGATATTGTCAATAATTGGAGTAAGGTAATTATTGATCAATTTGGACTTGACTATTTATTTTAGGATACTGAGGATTATCCTTGGGCTCTACTCACTGAAGACCAGTAAAAAGCTTCTACAGCACAAGTGACAAGCACACATCTCTAGGTATTTTCCAATATTCTTTGGGTGACAAAATCACCCCTAGTGGAGAACCCTTACCCTCCCAGCTTTCTGATCAGAAAGACTTATTCTAGTGTTTTCTCCACTGATTGGGGGTGTATTTTTTTCTGCACTTGTTACCATTTCTTGGTTTACAACTTTTCTTGCACACATATTGGGATACAAAGAAGCTGGAAAAAATTCCCAAGAGCCTCTAATATGTGTCTTCCCATGAATACCAAGTATGCAAGTCGGTCTGCCTTTTCTCTATCTTTCACAGTCTTCTGTTTGTTTTATATTTTGCAAATGTCTTCTCTGTTTTAGTTGCAATAATTGGAGAGAACTACGATGAAATGTGCTTACATTATTTTAATCTCCAAGGTAAGTATTCTTCAAAGACAATGCCTGTCTGAAGCATATCCTGGTTAAGGGTATACACTGAGGAGCTAGGTAGTATGAATTCAGTTTCTGAACCTACTCTTCAAAGGGCTTGAACGTTTAGACAAGATGTACAATTTCCTTTTACTTAGTTTTATAGATGAAAAATTATATAATATTAATATAAAGCTCATAGTTACATGTAATATAATCCTCATTTAATTCAAGAGGGCTAAATGAGTTATGAATAAATAATATGGGATGGTATTTTTATGTAATAAGACTTGCTATCATTAATATAATTTTATTACAATTATCTGGAAAATCATTGACAAGTAACTCTACAAACCATGCCAATTATTAGTAACACTTCATATACCCACCCAATCTCAAAATGAAGGTAAGAATCATTAAAAAGAAGAGCTTCAGCAGTGATTTTAGAGTTGGAAGAGATGTACCTGAATTCAAATTAACTTAATGCAAGATTTGAAAGGGTTGGGAAAATAAAGTATTAAATACCTTAAAGTGTTTAAAATTATGAAGATTTAAATTCCTGAACTATAAGAATTATGATACAGTGCTTTTTCTCTTAAGTAAACCCAGACTCCAGGACATTAACAGAGAAAGGACTATTGTTCTGTAAAACTCTATTGATACTTTCGCAGCCAGTGTTGATTTAATATCATCTTGCTCTGAAGTCCTACCATGCTTTTGTTTTTCTATTACCACTGGTTCTATCATGTTGTGTCTTATTGGATTTTAATATGTATGATAGTATAAGCAAATTTTTTATGGGAAATGAGATAATATAGTAGCCATTGTTTATCTTTGGTTATTTGGTTCAGAATGCCTTGGAATGCTTTTATTCTCTTGAGTGGTTTTTACTATTTTGTTATGTTTGACATTATTGTGTGTAAAGCTAAGCTCAACTATTTCAAAGAAAGAGACATTATGATAGCTACTGTTAATATCCAATTGTCTTGTTGTGAAGTGCTGTGTTGCTTACATTGTTCTGTTCTGATCTGCTTAGATCTGTTCTCTTTTGTTTTATTCCCTTTAAAATTAAAAAAATGAAAAAAAAACTCTATTGACACGCTCTCTCTTTCTAGAACAACATTCACTTCCCGTGCAAACAAACACATTAGTTACTCTTCATGGAAGGACTTTCGCCCTGTGGTCAACCTAGAGCAGAGAGGTTTTTTCTATCTTTTAAAATTCATCATCTATCATCTAAGGTTATAAAGTTTAACACTGAGAAAAAATCTACACTCACATGATTCCCACAGAAGATGGAAACCAATACATTGATTATAAATCATAACAAAAATTAGATGAGAGAATTAAGGCAAAATATTTGGGATAAGTTAATATATGAGAGATAAAAGCAGATAACAGCTATGAATATATACTGAATTGAACAAGAATATCTAAAATGGTTTAAAAGAATGAATTGAGCTGTGCCACAATATTAATATTGAGCAATATAGAATCTTTTTTGTATTTTGAGAGAGGTTCTCCTGATGCAGTTCACACTGGTTTTAATCTCAATTTGTAGCCCAGGCTGGTTTCGAACTTGCAATGATCCTCCTGCCTCAGCCTCACAAGTGTTGGTATTACAGGCTTGGACCACCATGCCCAGCTAGAATTATTAAAAAAGAAAAAGGATGGCATTTTATAGTGATAAAGATTGCTATCTACATTGATGATATACTTTGTGATTAACATTTAGTTTCTGAATAGCAAAAATATGAAACACTCCAGGAAACAAAAAAAAGAAAAAGATAAGAAACAGACTTTAACCCCAAATGAAGAAATAGTGAATAAATCACAACACCTTTTAGAGTAACCACATAATTTACAGAAGAAATATAGTAGGATTAGATTGGCATTGTTTTATCTTCATTCCTTCCAGAAGCAAATCTTAAGATTTCCAGTTAAATTTGTTTATTAAAGGAAACACAAGCAAAGACAGAAATTATATAGGAAATAAATGCATTTATAATAGATGAATAATTAAGCTACACAGAAAAACTGTATAATCAATCACACAGAAAAACTCTGAGAAATGATATAAAATATGAGCCAGTCTTCTCATCCCAGCAACTGGTTGGTTGGAAGCCAAAAGATGTGTGTTAGTCACTTCACACTTCCTGCACGCTGTATGGAAAGGAACAAGACAAGGATGTCCACTCTCACCACTCCTTTACAACATAGTTCTGTAAACACTAGCCAGGGCAATCAGACAAGAGAGAGAAATAAAAAGATTAAAGATAGCAAAGGAAGAAGTAAATTATCACTATTTGCAGATGACATGATACTCTATACAGAAGACCCAAAAAACTCCATTAAAAAACTACTAGAGATAATAAACAAATTCATCAGTGTAGCTGGATACAAAGTCAAGGCTCAAAAATCTATAGCATTCCTGTACACAAACAAAAAACTCACGGAGAGAGAAATTATCGAAATATCGCCCTTTACAAAAACATCTAAAAAAATGAAATACTTAGGAATCAACCTAACTAAAAATGTAAAAGACCTATATGCTGAAAATTATACTACACTGAAAAAGGAGATTGAAGAGGATATTAGAAAATGGAAGGACATTCCTTGCTCTTGGTTAGGAAGAACCAACACTGTGAAAATGGCTATACTTCCAAAACTGTTATACAGATTTAACGCAATCCCAATCTAAATACCATTGACATACCTCACAGATCTAGAGAAAACACTCCTAAAATTCATTTGGAAACAGAAGAAACCTAGAATAGCAAAGGCAATTCTAGGCAACAAAAGCAAGGCAGGAGGCATCTCAATTCCTGACTTGAAACAGTAACATAAAGGCACAGTGATAAAATTAGCTTTATACTGGCAAAGAAATAGACCTGAGGATCAATGGAACAGATTAGAAAATGGAAGCACAACTACAAAGGCATTCAGCCACCTGACATTTGACAAAGGGACTAAATACATCCACTGGAAGAAGGATATTCTCTTTAATAAATGGTGTTGGAAAAATTGGCTCTCTACATGCCAAAGACTGAAACTAGATCCATGCATACCACCATGCACAACAATAAAGTCTAAATGGATCAACAACCTCAATATTAAAACAGAAACACTAAATCTACTGGAACACAAGATAGGTAGAGTCTTGCAGACATTGGGTAGGCAGAGAATTCATGAACCAAATGCAAACTGCACAGGAAACACTTCAAAGAATCAACAAATGGGATCTCACATTATTGAAAAGTTTCTGCACTTCAAAGGAAATCACCAACAGAGTGAAAAGAAAACCAACAGAGTGGGAAAAAATTTTAACTTGCAACCCCTTAGACAAAGGACTTGTGTCCAGAATATATAAAGAATTGAAAAACATCAAGCCACCCAAATTCAAACACCCTCTCCAAAAATGGGCATCTGAGATGAACACACAGTTCTCAGAGAAAGATACACAAATGGCAAATAAATACATGAAGAAATGTTCTCCATCACTGGTCATTCGAGAAATGCAAATTAAAACAGCACTGAGATTCCACCTTACTCCAGAAAGAATAGCTTCCATCAAGAAATCAACTGATAACAAATGTTAGTGAGGCTGTGGGGAAAAAGGAACACTGCTCCACTGTTGGTGGGAATGTAGACTGGTGCAACCATTATGGAAATCCATATGGAGAATTCTCAGAAGACTAGGATTGGAAGCCCCATTGAATCCAGCTATCCCCCTCCTGGGTATTTTCCCCAAAGAACTGAAAAGTTCATATCACAGTGATATATGTGCACCCATGTTCATAGCTGCACAATTTGTGATAGCTTAATCCTGGAAACAACCAAGATTACCATCAACTGCAGAGTGGATGAAAAAGTTGTGGCATTTTTATATGATGGAATATTACTCAGCTATAAAAAAGGATGATCTTGAGGCCTTTATAGGCAAATGGAGACAACTTGAGACTATCCTCATTAGTGAAATAAATAAGAATCATAAAAAGTAAGTAAGAATTACAAGTGTAATAAAACCAAAATGTGTAATTGCTATTGTAAAAAAGAGAGGAAAAGAAAGTACTCTAAGGGATATAAATGCATGTATGTTTGAGTGTGTAAAATAGATGACCATATTGCTGAATCTTTGTGGGATCTTTGAGCAAAACTGTTTGTAGTCTGACTGTTTGAATATTTACTATGTACCCTTTAACTTTGTAACTTGAACAACTACATCCAGGATGACAGTACGTAATTTATAAATTACTGATTTCTTAGTGGGGCTTTTTCTCATTCTGCTTTTTCTTTCTTTCTTTTAGAATTCTGTATTGTTGCTACCTTTTTTCTGGTTTTTTTTCTTCTCTTTAAAAAAATTTTAAAAATGTATAATTGCTATTGTAAAAAAAGAGGAAATAGGAAGTGCTATAAAAGATATAGCTGCATGTATGTTTACATGTGTGGGATAGATGACCACATTTCTAGGTTCTTGTTGGATTGTTGAACAGATCTTTTTGCACTCTCACTGCTTTATTGTCCACTTTGTGTGTTTTAATTCTGTAACTTGAATAACTATTTCTAAAAGAACAATATGTAATGTATCAACTAGTGATTTCTTACTGTTTATCTTTTCTTGAAATTCTGTAATATTTCTACCTTTTTCCTGTTTTTTCTCTCTTTAAATAAAAAATGTATAATTGCTATTAAAAATTGATTTTATAGAGATATGGGAGTCAATGATTTTATTATTGTTTAGAGTGGTTTTAGTTTGTTTTGTATTATTTAATCTCAATATATATGAAGGTATGGACAGCTATTTTGAAGAGAACATGGGACATTATGGTAGCCATTTTTTATTTTCCTATGATCTGGTTTTGAAGGCCTGTAATGCTCTTTTATTATTCTGCTTGGATCAGTTTTAAAATATTTTGTTTTGTTTGAATTCATCGTGTGTGAAGATATAGACAATTATTTAGAAGAAAATAAGAGTCATTATGGTAGCCACTGTTCATCTCCTGTTGTCTTGCTTTGAAATTCTGTGCCACTTCCATTGTTTTCTTTTGATTTACTTTGTTCCATTTTGTTCTGTTTTGTTTTATCCTCTTTAAAATAAAAAAATAAAAGATATGGAAAAGTCTATTTTAAACCTACCAGTAAGTGTCTAAGTAAGTTAGACATTTTGGAGGCTGATTTGCCCATATGCAAGGTAATTTAAACTCTAGAACCTTGTGCCATCATTTTTTTTCATGCAATGCTCCCATATTCCTATTCAAAAACTGTGGAACAGCTATGCATTATATTACTTAGTTTTGCATTTATTTAACCATTTACCAGTTCAACTGTTTAAATACAGGATGAACAAAAATTGCATATTTTTCATTACTTTTTAGATAATATAACAAGAAATATAAATGCAACAACTTTATCAAATATATTCAATATAAGAATCGACTGGTTGAAATGACACCTGCCTGAGTGATGCTTGGGGTAATCAGTATATAAACAAACATAGTGCTGAGTGATGCTCAGGGCATATTGTTAAGTGGCTAACACAAAATATTAAACTATTTGTGCAACATTTTGGGAATAATCAAAAATATATGTGCCCTCATGTAAAAGAACAGAGTAAAATTTTTTAAATAAAGAAAAAGACAAGAAAATTTCACATTCCTCTATAGAATGTACTTAATTATAGGTATATACAGAAAATATTAACCATATATTTGAGGAAAGGTGTTAAGGTTCATGATAGGAAAGCTTAAAGTTTTAATAATAATTTCATGTATTTTTATCATGTACATATATATTGGTTTATGCCTTCCTGTATATATATATATACATATTGTTTAGAAATTTAAAATTTGTGTATTGCAATTCATTGGAAAGATATTAACTGCATTCCTTTCAAATATTTATATTAATTGCTATTGATAATAAAAATAATAATGTAACATTCTTAAGAGCCATCACTTATAGGTAATCCTCAAAAGCAATCACTAATTTTTAAAATCTACAACATCACAATCAAGTTTGCCTTGGTAACTTTTTGAAGACGTAGTGTTAGAGATCTAATATGTTCCCTAAGTGTCTCATATTTGGAGCTGGGGCTTAGTTGGAAACATGGCCTACAAGAGTATATTTTTTACCTTGTTTTTCTCTCTTTTATTTTTCCTGGCTGCCACATCATCAACAGCTTTCCTCTGCCATGACATTCTGTCACACTGTGTTGGCCTTCGAGTCAGCAGACCACGGAATGAATCCACTGAAACTGTGAGCCAAACTGGACATTTTGTCCCAGTGATGGCAAAGTGACTAATACAAAAAATTGGTATAAAAATGATGTCATTGCTTTGAATGTGCCTGACCTTAGGGTTTAAAATTATCTGGAAACAATTTGCAGTAGTTTGGAGAGTTTTGGAGATGTGGGCTAGAGAAATATTAGAGTGCTGTAAACTGATCTGGAGGGGAGATTCTGATCAGAACTCAGAAGCCCAGAATGCTGATAGGAATATGGACAGGAAAGGATGGGATGATGAGTTTTCAGAAGGGAGTGAGGACTTTATTGGAAATTGAACGAATAGCTGTGCACATTTCATTTTAGCACAGAATTTGACTAGGTTTTGTTCATGTTTTAAGACTTTGAGGCTGAAACTAAAAAGGGTATAATAATTAATCTGAAAGATAAAATTTTAAGCCTTAATGTTCATGCTGTGGTATATGGGTACTTCGGGCTTTTTTAAAGCTAGATTCATAGTGAATCTAGATAACTGCTCATCGAGAAGATGAGCAATAGAATAAATACATGATTTTAAATATAATAATGATTTTAAATATAATACTATAATAAATAGAATAACTAAATGATTTTAAATATTTGCAGTTTCAAAAAAAAAAAGAAAGCTCCTACAATGTGGGGGAAAAGGAAAGCATGGTTGTTGAAGAGTAGCATTATAAAGAAGCCAAGTACTTTGTATAGGAACAAGAAGATAATTTGAAGGCAATCTCAGAAATCAGCAAGACCCACCTATGGCAATGTAGATGAGCAATAGAATAATTGAATGATTTTAAATATTTGCAGTTTCACCAAAAAAAAGAAGCACTGCAATGTGGGGAGAAAGGAAAACATGGTTGTCAAAAAGAATAGCATTATAAAGAAGCCAAGTATTCTTTATAGGAACAAGAAGAAAGACAGTTTGAAGGCAATCTCAGTAATCAGCAAGACCCACCCATGGCAGTTTTAGTTTTAAAGGGTGCAAAAGTATAAAGATTTTTTGAGAAGATAGTCCCTGGAATGTTTGTTCATGAAAGTCTATCTAGGTAAGTATATTCCTAAATTCAGCCCTACAGGCCTTCAGAGGCAAAGGGGACCCAGTTACTGATTGAGCTAGAAGCAGACCTTGGCATTACCCACATGGTGTTGTTTTCCAGGGATACAGAATGCAAGTGTTATGTGATCATGGTGGCTTCCATCCAAATTTGAAAAAAAAAATGTCATGGGAGAGCAGATAAAAATGTGTGACAAGATTGCAGTTGCTGTTAGGAGCCCATAAAAGTGTTGTGCATGGTACTCTGATAGTGAAGCTGAAGAATCAATAAAGACACCAGGATGTGGGAGATACCAGGAACATGGAATAGCTGCTGAGAAAAAGCTACAGACAGTGAGATGTACCCATCTCAAGAGAATGGACATTTGGGTTTCAATCAGCAAGGTGGTAGGGAAGGTCTGCTAAAACCTTTGGACCTCACATCTCATCAGGAGCTGGTCATACATGCCCCAGGAACTGAAAAACAGCTAATGTTTTCCTTTCTGGTTTTCAGTCTTACTTTGGTCCATTTTATTTTCAGTTCCCTATTTATTTATTTAGTAATGGGATTGTTTACCCTGCTCCATTGCATATCAGAGGTGTTTCGCTTTCTTTTTGATTTTTGTATGAGCTCACAGCTAAGAGTTTGCCTTCCATCTCAAAGGAGATTTTGGACTTGGACTTTTCACCAATGTTGAAACTGTTAGGACTTTGGTGACTTTTAGACTAAATGTATTTTGGATAATGTGATGGACATGAGTATTTTGAGGGGCCAAGGACAGAATGTTATGGTTGAGATCTAAAATGTCCCCAAAGTGTCTCATATTTGGACCTTATTGAAAAGAAAAGTTCATTGGGGGCGTGATTTGGAAGCATATATTCTTGTCTTGGCTTTTCTCCTCTCTCGTTGCATACTGGCAGCCACATGGTGAAGAGATTTCTTTTGCCATATCATTTTCCCTTGCCCTTTCTGCCTTTTATCCAGATGACCATGGACTGAATATACTGAAATTATGAGGCAAAATGAAGATCTCCTTTAAATTGTGGATGTCATATATTTTGTCCAAGTGATGGGAAAGTGACTTATATGGGTAGTAACAACTATGTGTTATGATAATGATAAAAATAGTTTTATATAATAAAAGCCACTTATTTTAAATGTCACAATATGAAGTTCCAAAGAATTCCAAAAATTTTCTAAATGAATATGCATGAGTGGCTTTTTCAAATGTTTTGACAGAGTACACAAATGTGCATTACTATTCTTTAGCAAAACCACTGAAAAGGCTTACAGTGTTTTCTTTTTCTTCTGGAAGGCTACCTACATTCAATTAGGAAATAAAATCTTTCAGCAGGAGATATTAGAGATAAAAATAGTCTGTAAAGATTTAGAGAATTGACCATATATTTGCAAAAGTAAGATGACTCTAATAATAGCTAATATTTCATATTTATGCTTCATATTTTCATTATTATTTCATTAGAATTACAAATACTAGCAACAGTGAGCACTATCATAAACAAATCACAATATAGTTTACTTCACAAAATGTATTTAATTTCTTTTAATTTCTATTGTACAATATAATAATATAATGACCATGGTCTGTCTTTAAAATATTGCAGAATAATTTTATCTGCAACTAAAAGAATAACTAGAATGCTTGTTCTCATACCCAAAATAAGCAGTACAAATTTGTCACTCATGAATAAAGCTGCCAAGCTGTTGAGCTCAGTGCAACATTAGAGAGGAGTTTAACCTACGTACTAATAGATACGGAATTGGAATGATGGATCTGACTATACCTCAGAACACATCTTCCTAAGTAAACAAATGATAGACAACTGCTAAAGCAAAACTAATACAATTTCAGTGAATATACAGAAGCCTGGAAAAGAAAAAAAGAAATTTCTAATGCTTCTAACAAAGCTGAGAAACAATGGAACAGATTAGAAGATGTAAAATCAACTCCACACAATCAGCCACCTTATCTTTGACAAAAGGGTCAAACACATTCACTGGAAGAAAGATAGCCTCTCTAACCAATTATGCTGGGAAAACTGGCTTTCCACATGCTTAGGACTAAAACAAGACTCATGTCTCATGCCAGAGAATAAACTGTAGTCAAAACACATCAAAGATCTAAATATTAAAACAAAAATATTAAATCTGCTGGAGAATAGAATAGGTAGAACTCTTAAAGACATGAAAAAAACTCTGATCACAAGGGAAATATTACAATTAATCAAAAGCTGAGATCTTGTTAAAAAGCTTTGCACAGTGAAAAAAATCATCAACATAGTGAAGAGACAATTCATATAGTGGGAGAAAATTTGTCAGCTAGTCCTCAGAGAAAAGACTAATGTCTAGTGCCAAGAACTCAGAAAAAAGCAGACCACCCAAATTTAAAGACTCGGTTCAAAAATGGGTTTCTGAAATGCCAAGATACTTCTCAGATGAAGAAGTAGAAATGGCAAATAAAAGGAAAAATGTCCAACATCACTGGTTATTTACAAGATGCAAATTTAAACAACACTCAGATTCTACCTAATTCCAGAAAACATGGCAATTAAGAAGAAATCCACCAACATCAAATGATTGTGGGGATGTGGGAAAAAAGAACTCTTCTCCACTGTTGGTGGGAGTCTAGAATAATATAACTAATTTGGGAATCAGCGTGTGTTTAAACTCCTCAAAAAACTAAAACTACAGGCTCCATTTGACCCAGCTATTCCCTTTCTTGGTATTTTCCTCAAAGATTTAAAAACATCATACCACAGCAATATATGCACATCTATATTTATAGTGGCAGATTTTGCAACAGTTACAGCCAAAATGTCCACTGATAAAGAAGGGTTTTTTAAATGTACAATGGAGTACTACTCAGTAATAAAAAAGGATCAACTTGAGATATTTGTAGCTAAATGGATGGACCCTGAGAGCATACTCTTAAGTTAAATAAATCAGACAAACGTGTAAATATTGTGTTGTTTCTCTGGTACAAGTAAGTGAAATTGTAAAGAAAGACCAGAATGTGTACTAAATATTATGAAATAGAAAGAAATTGCTCAACTAAGAAGGGGAGGTAGAGAGCAGGGAGGGGGAAAGAAAGGTAGAGCAAAAACTAAGAAAGATGAAAAACTGGACAGAAAGGTTTTTTTTTTACAATTAGAAGGGGAAAGGGGTTAAAGGAAGAATAAGAGAATGGGAAAAATATGGAGAAATCAAGTAATCATTCCCAAACATGAGATTTTCTCACCACCTTCACTATAAATAGAACATGAACTGAATTTTTCTGCTATAAAGCATAAGGCTATATGCGTTGACATCCTTCCATTTCATTGTTCAACAAATTCTAAACATTAACTTGTTAAATAAAGATAGTCTCAAGTAACTTCACAAAAATTAAAATATATGATGTATGTTGGAGGTGTTAGCAAGAAGGAACTTTACAATGATTCTGCTTATTTTGAAAAGTTTAGAAGATGAATTTGAAAATGGATTGATGTGTGTACAACATACATATGTCTTCTGTACATACAAGTTTGAAATTTTTATGAATTGACAACAAATCCATTGCTTAATTTGGGAGAGAAACAAAAATTTTAACATGTATGGTCAATCTTCTAATCTATGAATATAATATGTCTCTCAGTTTATTTACTCCAGCAGTGTTGTAGTTTCTCACACACACATCTTACTCAGATGTTCATTATTCATAATATCCCTGTATGCATCTATAATGATGTCTATTTCTTCAGCCTTCAATATTAGGAAATTTCATGCTCCCAATTTTATGGCTGTCCACCTTGCTATAGATTTAGAAACCTTATTGCTCTTATTTACAGGACAGTGATTAGTTTCATTCCTTTTCTCTGTTGTTTTAGTTTTTCAATTTATTTGATTTTTGCTCTTGCCTTCATTATCTCTTTTCTATTGGCCTCGAATTTTCTTCCTTTTCTAGTTTTTGAGGTAGTGGCTTGAATTATTGATTTAAGATGTTTCCTCTTTTGCATTTAGTGCTATAAATTTCATTTTCAGCACTATTTTAGCTGTGTCTCACAAATTTAGATAAATTTGACTCTGTGTTCTCTGACCCTTTTTTGTTCTATACCATATTGAGAAGCATTAACTAAATTTATACATATTTGGTGTTTTTTTTCTTATCTTTCTGCTAATGACTATTAGATTAATATCTTACAATAGTCAAAGAACCTACTTTCTATGATTTAAGTTCTTTAGATTTTTAATTTTGTTTTATGGCCCAGGATATGGCTTGTTTTTGTTTGTGTTCCCTATGGACTTGAAAAAATGCATATTCTGCTGTTGTTTGGAGTGTCCTAAAAATAGCAATTAAAAATAACTCTCACTGACTTCAATAACTTCCTTGCAGTCAGCAAAAATTGAAGGAGTCAATGACCTGCATTCTATTGTCATGCCTGTTCTCATTTAATGTGAGCTTAATTACAGTGTTCCTTATAAAAGATAATAAAATTCACTGAAGATTTTATTTGGATCAAGACAGGCCCATAAACCAGCTACAGCCGTAACAACTCTTCATAAATTAGTAGTTCTATTTATTAGTATATGTAGTTGCAATCAACCATCACTGAAGCTTTATAAAAATTAATTTGTAGTGATATACTAAAGAGAAGTACACAAGTCTCCCTAATCAATTAAAGGTTATTTTGTCAACAAAGCACACAAGAACACATCAGAACTTTTCATTTATTCTCTAGGAAATCAATACCCACAATGAAAAATAAAGGTTGAATTGCAGCCCTAAATTTTGTTCATGAGGTATAATGAACAGGAGTACCAGTAGAGTATGTTAGTATGTGTTAGAACATACATAGATACTAAATATCTATGTATGTTCCATCTTAAGAAAATAAATAGTACTTACAAGCCTGAGTGGTTGAGAAATAGTTAAGTCCCATCAACTCTTTAGAGGTCTTCAAACTGTAAACATAGGTAAATTTTTACTGTTGATTACGTTCA
This sequence comes from Hydrochoerus hydrochaeris, assembly GCA_004027455.1. NCBI lineage: Eukaryota > Metazoa > Chordata > Mammalia > Rodentia > Hydrochaeridae > Hydrochoerus > Hydrochoerus hydrochaeris. The sequence continues at coordinate 404,403 of PVLA01000860.1, forward strand.
AAAACGAAGCAACAAATACTATTTGACTATGAGAATATAATATAGCTTATTTGAATATAAACAGGTAGGAATGTATACATTGAAAACATAGTAATACATAAGGACAGTTCATCATTCTACAGGTTTTGAACATATATTTAAGCTGCCATTCAAGTTTGCTCCCCCCAAAATGTTATTCTTAGTTTTCCAAGAGTTCAGTAAATAGAACAAGCAGCTCTTTGTGATAAGCTGACTGAAAATATTTTCAAAGGTCACCTGGAAACAAAAACAAAGTAACAAACCAACAACTTGCAAAGTGCAGTAAAAAATACTGACAGTTATAAATAAAATCACCTTCAGTCTTTGACAGACTTATATATCCATCTGTCAACATGACATATCTACTTAGATATTTCATTGATATTATTCAAACAAAAATCCTGAAATACACCCGTCCCCCAAAAAAAATCCTCATTTGCAGTATTTGCCATTTCAGTTAAGAACAATTCCATCTTTCTACTTTCTCAGATCAAAATTCTTGGAGTCATCTTTTAGGCTTCAATTTGCCTCACACACCCCATCAGTCAGAAAATCCTTTTGGTTCTACACAATGAATGCTGTCATATACTGCTTACACTTCCCTTCTGAGCTGAAGGATTTATCCCCCCAGCTGTTGGAATATTGCTGATAGACAGCTCCAGTATACCAGCCTTCTTCAAGAATTGCCTCAGGTGAATTAGCTTGCTCAAAGTCATTCTCACAGATCAATATGTGGTGGGGGGCTTCCTCCTTTCCTTCAAGACTGGATAAGTATAGGGCCATTGTAGCTTTAGAGTTGCCTGTTGAATTGTATGAGGCTTTTGGTGACACTACATTATAGCACAGCTTCCCCTTCTGTTAAGTTTTGCTTTCCTCTCTTCCACCTTATAGGTGTTGATAAAAAGAACACTCCTTAAGGAAGTTACCACACATGGCAAGTTCCATTCTATTTCTTGGAGAACCCCACCTTTGAGAGTTGCATCTGGGCGTGCTCAGAGAGACCAGACAATAAGACTGTTCAGTTGGCAATGAACATTCCAGCACTGATGATAGGTAGAAAACACATAATCCCAGGAAAAAGGTAACAATGACTTTTACAACTTATACTGAGGTGCACTTGGGCAGTATTTCAATGAAAGGAAATGAACTTATAGGTATGATGACTTATAAGCTATCATCAGGTATGAAGAAAAATTAGGGAAATAGTTACTATAAAAGTAGTGGAACAAAGTAGGTGATATTAGGCAAAATTGAAATTTGGGGAATTTTTTAAAGGCTGGTTGTGACCAAATGACAATTCATATCTAAGCATAAACATGACAGTCTTGTAAAAAGGCTCTCTAATGAAAAGGCTGTGTCATGAACACAGCTAGTGGGCAACCAGGCCTAAGAACTGCTTGTATATCTAACAGAGCTCCAGGACAGATTAAGTTTTCCAAAAATGAATAGGGCTTCTTTTTCCCTACAGAGTTTGCAGCGTTTGATATTTGATTTCTTGATGATAGCCTTCTACATTTTTGGTAGGAATATAAATAGAACAACCACTATGGAGATAAGTATGAAGATTCCTCAAAAACTAAAAATAGTAATTCCATTCAACCCAGCCATTTCCCTTCTAGGTATAAAGCCATCATATTACAGTGAAACCTACATACCTATATTTACAGCAGCACAACTCACAATAGCTAAATCCTATGCACCTGGCAAATGCAAGGTCCTGAGTTTGATACCCTGTTCAAAAGAAAAAAAGAAAAGAAAAGAACTAAATCTTAGGTATAGTCTGAATGCTCATCAATAGATTAATGGTAAAAAAAATGTAGAGTGATGGGGAAATACTCCACCTTCTTAAAGAAGGATAAACTTGAGACATTTATAGATAAATGGATGCACTTCTAGATTGCAATGTTATTTGAAATAAATCAGGCTCACAAGTTTGAATATAGCATGGTTTCTCTTAAGAGAAACCCAAAGTATACAATAAAAGATAGTAGGGAATAGGGAGATTTTATCAAATGGGAAGGGGAATAACAAGTAGAATGACAGGGAGAGAAAAAAGAAAAAAGGAACTTAAAAACAGAGAACTGAGTAAATAGAGGTTTTGCAAATGGGAATGGGAACAAGAGTTTGAAGGAGAATCAAAGGATGGGAGAAGGGAATAATAAATAATTAAGATATATTATGTACATGTACAAATTCCCTTCAAGAATTAATCATTATGTACTGCAAACATTTACTAATAAGATAAAAAAAGGAAATAGAAAAAATAAGTCTGCCAATGCTAATGTGAATGGATGAAAAAATGTGATGTATCCGTACAACATACTCCTACAAAATAACAAAGTGAAGTCCTGGTACAGCATGGAAGAAATGTGAAATCATGATGTTAAGTGATAGGAACATGCCACAAAAGATACCGTATTATATTTGCATCTGACATGGAATTTTTAGAAGATACAGGAAGCAGATGAATGGTTGTTGGGGGGTTGGAGGTGTGAGGACTGACTGCAAATGTGAATATATAAACTTTGTGATATGAAGGTATGGTGAAGTAGACTGTGGAAAGTTGGATTAAACTGATTAATTCATGACTATTTCAATTTACTAAAAATCACTGAGTTGATCATTAAGCTTTAAATTATATCTTAATAACTGGAAAAAATTAACAAAGTAAAACCAAAAAGATAAAAGCAAAATTTGTGTGTGTATGTGTGTGTGTGTGTGTGTGTGAGAGAGAGAGAGAGAGAGAGAGAGAGAGAGAGAGATTGTTAATACTGTATGTGTTTTTCTTGTTACGTTTGGCATCAGTTGTCCCTCCTCTTTGCTCCTGCATTCTATTCATCAATTCAGAAGACATTAATTGATAACCACTAAATACCAAATCAATCTTTGGGACACAATAACAAGTATGTGATTTATGCTCTAAAGGCATTTATCGACTAGTGTAGGAGACACTCAAGAAAATCAGAAAGTATGGAACAGTGGATCATATTCTCTGATATTGTTATTCATAGGAGCCTCAGGAGACAATAGATGGGTTTTAAAATACCTATATCACACAATTTACCTTATCTAATATTTGTTAAATATATTGCATATTTCAATTATTATGATGGCATACTAATATTCTGACCTATTAGTGAGTCATTGTATGAGATTAATTAACAAATCAAATTGTGTTTTATTTTTCCTGAGAGAATTCCAGGTAGGATAATGATTTAAGATAAAGCATTAGATTATCTGAGATTATTTGTCTATTTATCTATCTATCTCACATGTTACAATTCTGTAACAATTCTGAATTAATTCTGTAATTCATTTTCATTTATTCTTGTTTCACAATTTTCATTTTCCTGGAACTCAACTAGGAAACAGGAAATAAGTAGTAGATGATATAAAGCATTCCAATGAGGCTACTATTTTGCTTCACTAAGAATGTCATTTGTTTTAAAACAGAGTCATTAAAATACAGTCTTATGTGTTTACAGTAAACATGTCAAGCTTAACAGGTAGTCTTGTTCACTTATTTTTTTAGTGCCTAGGTTATCTGGGACACAAAACCATAAGAAGGCTCTAACTAAGTAAAGTCACTGGAGACTATGACAGCTAGAAAATTAATAGGAAAATACTAGTATAAAGGAAGGAGACTGAAGCATGAAAGGGGTCAGAGTTCATTTTGGTATGGGGTTAAAATGAGTATAGTCATTTTTAATTGATTGTCAGGTTTCAACTTTTGCAAATGATCTTGTTCCTCTCATCTCTATAAAAGTCCTGTGAGGCAGCCATCATTATTTTATTTCACAATTGCTTATTTGAGCCTAGGATTAAGAACTGTTGCCAAAATTATGAGCAGTAGGTCTAGGTAAATACCCGAGATAAATATTCTGCCCAATCACCATATTTTCCCTAATGATGACCAACACAATGTTATGAAAACTGAATGTAGAGTCAGTATTATTTGTTTAAATGGGATAAAATTCATACTGCATATTAATTTCTAAAATAATCTTTTCTCATAAGTACAACAATGATTATATTTTATGTATCTAAAATTTCCTCTTACATCAAAATTCTTTTCTGCCATTATGGAAATTTGAATTTTTTCATAATATTAAATAAAAACCTGAAAATAAAAACGAGTAACAAAATGGAGCCTTTTATGACTATTTTAATGAAATCTGAATTTCTCTAATGGTAATTTGTGTTTTAGTAGACCTCTCTTAAACATTCACTTTCTTCATCTGCCCTGCAATTTGTTCCAACATAGATGTTTGAAATTGCTCATAAAAGACAACACTTGTCACAACTGAAAGATAAACACAAGTATATCTGTGTGCTATGTGCTAAAAAATTATAAACAACACACAAATCACTAGTAATAATGATGTGAAATTGATCTGTAAAGAAAAAGTTGTGACATTTGAAATACTGTAGCACAAAATCTATTATCCAATTGTCTCTGAATATGAATTCTTCCTTGTGCCTCAACCAATTACAAATGCCATCAATTTGTGCAATTTACTTAATCTATGTTAGAAAGGTACCTTTATTCTCTTCAAGTTCCAGAAATTGCAATACCTACAGAGTTTTTCTTTTATGTACATTAGTATTCAACCCACTTCCTTTTTTCTCAATTGGTGAGCCACCTACATGGGAATTATTTTTGTAGCTATGTTCTTCCAACTCCCACATTTTCTTTGCAAAAATGGAATGTATGGCAAAAAGAGAGATCTATATTTATAAGAATCAAGGTATGACCACAATTTTTGTGTTTTTCTTTTTTTGTTATTTGGATAAAAAGTAGTAAGAATTAACTTTGAAGCCAGATGGTTTTCTTTGAGGTCCTCTTTGGAGTAGGCAAAATAACTTAAAGATTCTTATGATGACATTTTATGCAAAACACATTTTACCTTATCTTAATGTGCATATAACGATAGCTACTAATTACTCCAGTTTGAAACAGACAACTATGCCACCTTCCCCTCAACAATGACTGAAAAAGATCTTATCGTTTCAAATAAAAATATAAGAAAGAGTATTTTCGCATTTATCTCTTGATAGAACCTGAAAATAGCATATTCCAATAGCATTTCCTTTCCACTCAAGTATCATTATAATCACCTGTTCCCAATATCTACAGCCGTTTTATCTGGTTCTTCCTTCCAGTGTTAGTCAGGCCAGAAAACTTCATTTTCTGACTCATATAGTATTTAAAAGTTGAAATAGAATATCTCTAGTAAGACACGCAGTCAGGCCTTGCCATTTGCTATTCTATTTGTGGTAGGTAGACCTAGTTGAATCCCAGTAACCCCCTTTTTCCTGGTATTCAAGTACCTATTGTAGCAGGGTTGCTCTGAATGACTAAAAAGTTCAACAGATTGATGCTGTGTCATTTCTGAGATAAGATTTTAAAAGACCGCTATTAGCTTTAAGGAATATTTTCTATAGGAGAAGAAGTTGCTTCATTATCCAGACATTCATAGAAGTCTACGGAAGCATTCATACAAAGTCTGCCAACAACTACTGGAATGTGCTTGGAAGAGGATCTTCCAGCTTCCAGTGACAGCAGTCTCAATCATCCTCATGTATGCAGCTTCATGAGAGATCCTTAGCCAGTATCATCCAACTAAGCCACTCCTTAAGTACTGACTCATAGAAAGAGTGAAATAATTACAATGAATGCTACTGCTACAGTCACCAAGTTTCAAGGTAAATTTGCTATACAATACATATTGAATGTGATATTGTACCTAGAACGTTCACCTACATATATTTAAATGATTTTGAGGCTATTACCTCATATGACTTAGAATAATACATAATTAATATTGGCTGTCACAACACAAAAAGAAATAAAATGACTATATCTTGCTCATGTCACAGTCCAAATTCAATCCAGTGACCCTACTTGGTGATTTTCTCTCAAACATATATTGTGGATCTAGTTTTCATTTTTGTAACAAACCCCACTAATAAAATATATTCACATTCAAATGTACATGAGGTAGAAATATGAAGAAGGAAAAACTCATACTTACTTTTAAAGTGTCTTGGACTGAAAATAACACACAATTTTTCTCATATACATATTTGAAAAGATTTAAGTACATGAACACAGTCAAAGTAAAGAAGAAGCTGGTAAATATAGTCTCTGTATCCTGGAAGAGGAAATGTTGCATTTAGTGGGTAACATTGTGTCTACAACCTGACTCTACCTTTAGAATCATAGTACCAATGGAGAGATGCTCGGTATGTTAAAAAAGAAACACTGTGCCATTAATTACTCCTTGAATTTTATTTTTATGGCTTTTGACAGAATCAGAGTACTTCTACCACTGTTCTATTATTTAAAGGAACTGATTTTAAATTTGCCACTTACATAACAGTAACTTTTGAGCAAGTATCTTGAATGAATTCCAAAGCCTGAAAGAGCTATGATATGCCACTTATATTTTACTATATATGAAATAACATCACAGAATACAGTAGTAAGCATGTATTGCTCATTTGCTGACCTAAATATTGGTTACAAGCGTCTGCCTACCTGACTGGGCTACTTCTTATGTCCTGGGGTGGGCCATCAATAAATGCAGGTAGCTTTGGATTGGGAGATACTGTGATTGCCAAATATGTCTCATCCTCCAGTAGACAAGGTCAAGACTATTTTTATGGGTGTGACAGAGGCACAGGAGAGTACACATTTAAAGGGAAAACTCATTTCAAGTCTCTGCAGACATCACATATACTAGGATTCCAATGGACAATGCATTTTGAGGAGGCAGAAGAAGCTACGAAGGCCATGCTAAAATGTATTGATATGGGGCAAGGCAAACATAAGACATCAGTGAAACCTGCCAAATATATTATGCTCTGAAATATAAATCAATTGTATTTCAACTTCAATAAAGGCAACAAGTATAGTGGTGCCTTGGTTCATGGTTTTAATTCTTTCCACAATTCTGGTTGCAAATTAAATGGGACAAGAACTGCAACGAATTCAGTTGGTTAGGTTCAATAATGACCTTATGGGGAAATATTATTCAATTCTCATGTAGTTCAATTTGTGATCTGAATCAGAGAATTAAGCTTGTGAACTGAGATACCACTGCAATTGTCTGTTCCTACAAATGACTCCTGCGAAATGAACAGAATTTTTTGTGTCTCATTATATGCATAAAACTCAACATCTCAATTTACCAAAATTTGAGTATTCTCTTCTCTAACTTTTGGTAGTAATACTGGTCTAATACTCGTATTATCACAAATGTGTCCTAAGTATAAACAAAAAATGAAAAATGTTTATAGATTTATGATTAAACAAAAATGATATATAAAGTTATATCGGTGAGTAGGTTTTCCAGTAATATTAAAAATTCCTTCTTTTCATCTTTGTATTTTTTCAGGGAAATAAATTTTTCCAGAAATGTAATATATTCTGTCCCTTATAGAGTATGAGATAATGTTTGGCAATGATTACTATCCACAATACACAATCATCTAGAACATTTTGTTTGATTTATGCTATTTTTATTGGACATATTGCATCTGTCATTTTCCTAAATACTAATTTTTCATTGACTAACAAGGAACAATAATCCAGTGAAAGACACAAGATACAAATTGTAGATCAATGTTTTTCACACAGTGTAATATAATGCACAATGTAATATACTGTTCTTGTATTCATAAATCTGTGGTGGGTGAGAGAACAGCAGAGTGAACTAAGCCAGGCATGAAGAAAGTTATCAAGAAAAGATTAAAAACTCAGTTTGAATCTGGGTATGACTAGTCACCTCATTGAAGGGATTTTAGCATCCTTTAGACAGTAACTACTGAGAAAAAGATATAGTGGCAAAGACATTTTAAATCTTACTCAATAAAGAATGGCAATCATTTGGAAATAACATAATGCTGGTGTGGCCGTGGTGATAAAGGAACCCACTTTCATTGTTGGTGGGAATGCAAACTAGTACAACCTTTATGGAAATCATTATGGAGATCTCTCAAAGAACTGAGATTGGAAATTCCATGCAACCCAGGTATCCCCCTCCTAGGTATCTCCCCCAAAAAGTTTAAATCATTATACTACAGTGAAAAATGCATACCAAAGTTTAGAGCAGCACAATTCATAATAGCTAAATCCTGGAAGCTGCTTGTATGCCTATCAACAGATGACTGAAAAAAGAAAATGTGATGACCATAGATAATGGAATACTACTTAGCTATAAAGGATGACAAATTTGAGACATTTACAGGAAAATTGATACACCTGTAAAGTATAATACTGAATAAAATAAATCAAACACCCAAGGTTAAATACCACATGGCATCACTCCTCTGAGTGAAGTAGAGAACAAACAAAGAAAATGTTATAAAAATGTATAAAAAGAGACAAAGGGACAGATCTCTAGCAGTAGGGAGGCAGACCAAGAAAACTAAGATAAAGGGCTATGAGGAGGGGAAGGGGAAATAAAAATAAAGATATGCCATGTATATCAGCCTAATAACCCCACTTAATGTAAACACTATATGCTATAACATGAGCTAATACAATGTCAAAAAGTATGAAAAAGGGGGAAGAAGGGGAAAAAGGAAGGGACAAGGAATGGAATGGGAGGAAAAAACAACCTCCAGGTACATGCACATGTAACCACTCCCAAGATGGTTCTTAACGGCATAAATGGCAAATATGTACAATAAAACTGAAAAGAAAAAGAATATGTCAAAAACGTTTTCCCCAAACTAGTAAAATTGTATGATAAACACTCCAGATTGCTTATTGGAAAGTGAGTATAAAGAGTTAAGAAGATGTAAAACTTTATAATTGAATGTAACTTTGAGAAGCAATTGCATTATAATCAGTTTTGGCTCTTGAGGGAAGTCCAACTGGTAATATCTACAAAGCTGTTGGCTTCTTGCATATGCAGATAAATCCCTGGGAAGTGAATATTAGAAAATGTCAGTTTAAATGATAGCTGTATGTCAGAGGGCACTAAAGTCCTAGAGTCCTTACAGTGGTAGAACTGTCCAGAGAAAATGTTGTTCAACAGTCAAAGGAGATACCAAGGGACAAAACTTTAAGAATTCTAATATTTGAGGAATGAAAAGAATAAATTTTATCTACATGGAAAAAAATTGATTGGGAGTATAGAAAGAAAATGATAAATCATAAAATACAAAGTGTTTTTAGAGTGGCTAACAATTTAATGCATGTTTTGTTAAATAAAATAGCCTGAACAATATACTAACTTTATCAACAAGATAGCTACTGGTATTCTTGACCAGAAAAGTAACAGTACTATGACTCAAAACTGCAATTAGTTAATTAAAATTAAAATACTATTTTCAAGTAGAGTCTCGTGTACATAACTTATTTAAGAAAGAAAAATGTAGAGAGCATCATTATAACAAAAAATTTTATTTGTTAACATGAGAACTAGGTGAACATTTAAAACCCCACTGACTTATAGAGGAATAAATTAAAGACTCAAATAATAAACAAAATAAATAAATGTGTAAATTTAGAAGAGTGAAGATTAGACTGACAACTTAGATGTAGAAAATACATTAAACAGGGTTTCCAATTTTACATCAGTACTGAAATAAGAAAGCAAATGTATGAGCATACAAATGTTTTTATGGTTAATATAATTAACAAGGTAAATTAAAAGCATTTCTCCAAGAGTTATGTACAATTTACGTCTATGGTCAATACAATTAATTAATATTTCTTTGGAGTCAATAGCCAAAGTATTTTGACAAGACAAATTAATTTGGTATACAGAAAATATTTTAAATGTTTTGAAGTAAAATTAAAAAAGGATTTTTTTCCTGCAGGACAGAAACTAACTTCATGACAGCAATAGATGAAGCTACAGTAAAATAAGGCAAAAATCTGAAGCACAATTTTTTCAAACTATGTTTTGCTAAACTACCTATTAAGGACTAAAAGGGACCAAAGATATTTTAGATACAGAATAAGCCATACTGCTTAACTCATATGCTCTGCTTTTAAGGAGATTATGTAAGCAAACTAAGAAAGAAATCAGCAAATAGAAAATCTGACATAGAAAAATAATTCAGGAGAGAGATGAAGGTTAAAAATGATCTGATGCCTTTACCTATACAGAAAATAATGTTGAAATCCATTTTATGGAACTCTTGGTCTTTTAAGGAATCATAAGCAAAGGTACTTTGAAAAGTAGGTGAATGAAAAGAATATGAGATTTTTTATGAGAGTGCTGGCATAAGATCCATCAGCAAGACTGAAGGTTGGTGTTTAGACACTTGGGTGGAATCAAATGATAGATTTTTTTAAAGAACATTGGCTATTGTGCTCTAAGAGTTAATTTCAGGAGACCTAGAATTAGCCTGAGATGATTTGTTGAAGTAGGAGTTATGTCAACATGCTACTAACACTGATCAATGCTTTTCACTCCATGAAAATATTGGTGGCTTCTGATCCAAGTGACAAAGAATGATCATTATGAGTCTTGAAGAGGGAGGGGAAGTGGAATTTGCTTACAAGATTTCTAATTTCTTACCTTGAAGCAGCCTGTGGCTGTGTCGTATCATCACTCTTGACTTGTATCTTTATTCCTGTGATAAATTATAGATTTGACAACTTTAGTTTTGAGTCTTACTTAATAATCCAAACCTTTTTGATTGCCACCATTTCTACAGGTATAGAAAAAATTATATATAATTCTGGGCTTCCCTTGAGTGCCTTGGGGAAGGAATGTGTGATAACTGAAAAACTCAACTTGGGATATTCTCTTGAAATTGGTATAAAATCTATTTCCCAATTTTCAGAGAGATGTTCTTTTGAAAGCCAGGAGTGCAGAGAGATAACTGAAAATATAAATCACATGTATTAATTTGTTAGGATCCAAGGGTGGTATACTGGAGGTTCAGTTTGAATGTCATGTCAGTCTTTTGGTAAAACTGGCCCTGAGCCCCTGCAGATACATATTTTCTTGTCTCTTTCTAACTACCACAGCTTATTTTTATATGCCTCAATGTATATCTTCCTTAGGGTCACCTCATGTACTGATATTTTGAGTATCGATGAACATAATTTTTCTTGTCTAAAGTTTCACTTTAACCTATGCATTCTACTGACGGTACTAGATTCAAATGATCAGTGATTCTCCTTTTTCAACAGGAGTTCTGTCTGCTTTTAGCTGGTTGCATTGTTCCAGGAGGTAGCCAAGAAATGTCCAATGAATTTCTATCTCTTTGATGTTATCTTAAAACCCTTTTGTGTATGTCTATTCTGGTCTTAGGTATTGATTTACTATAGAAAAAAAATCCTTATATCCTAATCTAACATTAATAAATAGGAGAACATACTAATTTTTTATATTCTTACTAGTGAACTACATAGCACCTTTCAGAATATGTGCAATACATTGCTAAAAATTTATCACTAGAAAAGCTAAGAAAAACTACTGGATAAAAGAAAAATGAATCTGATAAAATTAAGTTTTAAATATAAATTCTTATTTCAGTAATTACCAGAATATATTGTAAATATGCATCTGTTTTATTTGAATCATATCTAGTTGAAAGTTCTTATTTTTGAGAACAGAAACACATTCATTACACATTCATTCCATTCCTCAATGGTTTTATTGAATTCATATTATCCTCAAAAACATGTTTCAGGTTTACTCTGGGTATGTTAGTAGATTCCTCATTAATCCACCACAGAAGTGCTTTGAATGCATTTTAGACAATTTCAAAGTTAATAATACTACACTCTACATTACCTGAACAGAATAGGCAAAGGTCCAGGAGTCATAGTTTTCAGGAGACTGAGGCCTTGCATTAGGTTTGTCAGTCACTAGTAAGTCAGAATAATATATGTCTAATATCATGGGTTAAAGACTTATAGGATCAAAATGGCAAAATACTAAGGATTTCAGAAATATAGCAGTGATGAAAAATAGAGACACTTAAATGTATTTTCTTTCCTTGCCCTTGCATGCATAGAAAGAAAGGTCTAAAACCAAAACTGTCATATCTAATAAATCTATCTTCACATCATCTTCCAAAGAAGTCTGTTCAGAGACAACATTTCAAAAGATTCTTTGACAAAGATCATTTATTACTATATGTATGATACAAAACTTTTCAGATATCTTCTGTTATGGATTGGAAACTGGTGTTCATATTATCGCCAGCAGAAATAAATAACCATGGTGCTGAGCATAGATGTTTCAGTTGAGGAAAGTTGCCAGCATAAATAGAGAGGTGGAGAAGAAGGGAGGTGTTAGTGCGTTGAGGAGTTGTGGCTTCTCCTACGAGTTGCTGTTTGAGTCCTTGGTTTTCCTGGAGAAGTTCCGGTCCTCACATCGAGCCTTGCTTCCTGGCTCTGAAGAGGAAGATGTGTGCCACTTAATCTCCAGGATGAACTTGTCACGCTGGCTTCCTGGCATGTGCTCGAATGTGCTTATCATCGGAGGAGCTCGGGACCTCCGTGTCACTGAGGATGGCTGTGGTGCTTTTCAGGACAGCCCTGGTCTTTGTTTTCAGTGTTACTTCTCGGCTCTATCATAGAACCCTCAACCTACCAGCATAGCACCTTCACCCTGCTGGCTGGAAAGTCTTCCATTGATCTTTGGGCCTTCCCAGCACGGATCTGTAGAAGAGACTGGTGTGAGTCCTTCTCGTGGGCTCTAGATCTCTAGTTGGACTTACGGGAGGCAATGTCACGAGCTCTGGGTCTTTATCTGGACTCATGTGGGACATTGCTGTGGGATTCAGGCCCTTGGCTAAATATTCTATGTCTTTAGTGATGTAGATAGATTTCCTGCATTTCCTTGTTTTAACTCTTGGTGACCATCATAAATAATATTATAAACTTCATGTCCTGATTCTAATTGTTTCCTGACTATAGCATCTTCCCTTTTAAGAACTAAAGGAAGTCCCTCATATGAATTTATAGGTTCTATTGGTTATCATTTAATCTAAGGGTACACTAAGTTGCAGAAAAAGGAAACTGTTCTAGGAGTTTTACAATCAAGCTATCAAAAACTGCTTCACAGTAGTACATGGGCTACTTAATATATTTGTATCTGAGGACCGAGAATTTAGTTCAGTGGCAAGTGCACAGTGAGTTCAATCCCTGGTACTACAAAAAAAAAGTGAACCAAAAAATATTCATATCTGATAATTGTAGTATTCCCTAGAGATCTAAGGGACTATATGTAAATATTGTATCTCTTCATAGAGATCATAGATGAACTATTCACAATCTTGCAGGTGGGTGCACAGCATGGGAAATGCCCCAATCTGATTATAAATACAAAGTGACAGGTCAAACTAGATCATTGTCTGAATGGAAGACTTTGCTCATCACCTTACCATCTAAGTTTTCATACATTAATATGGGATCTCTTCAAAGTTACATATTATCTGTGTATTGACAACAGTCCTCCATTCCTGCTGTGTATCTGTGTAAGGGTTTTGTTCCTCAGTTTTGAGAGATGAAACATTTAACTAAAAGCTGGCCAGATCATAAATAAAAGGGGATTCTGATCCACAACCAGTTGGAACAAGCCCAGGAAACCAACCCATTATCTATAGGAAGCAGCCCAGGAAGCCAGCCTATTATCTATTAGTCAGACTTGTAGGAAGTCAGACTATTATCTCTAGTAATAAAACAGGGAGACAAATAATAAACCTCAACAAGATGCTTAGGATTTAATAACGACTTCTGTTTCAGTTTCCAACTGTGGACCATCCTGAGAAGACTAAATATGCACCACACTTAACATTAATTATATAGGGTGTCCACCTTCTAAGGGTGCTCACAATAGTTTTTCTATGCCAATAGACTCCAATTCAGAAGGCACATCTGAAATATTTAGTTCAAATATAAAATTTTCCCACTCCTCTGCCTGCTTGTATCTCTACTAAAATGCAAGGGATAGTGACTAATCTGTCTTACTATAGCAACCTGTGAATAAATAGCCTATGATCATTTTCTTGGTTTGTATTTGTTTATTCCCACAGTTTGAATAAGCTAAGCAGCCATTTCACACGGTACACAAGGAGCACCTGTTCATAAAAGTGGTGTGTGGGGTGCTTTTACCCACCCTCAGCAGTCAAGATAGCTCATCCAAAACCAGATTATATTGAAAATCAAGATATTGCCTTCAAATATCATTAAGAATTCATTTAGGACATATATACAGAAGCTGACTGGATCTCAGATGGTATATTTTCAGTACAAAGCATTGTCAGCAGTTAGAATTAGAGAACTGCTAGGTATAAGAATATTTAATAACAGAAAATGAATTTTTAAACATATAACCTGAGCTTTGTTTTAGAAAATGTAAATTTTATATCATGATTCACATTTAGTTTTTTTCCAGACCAGTAAGTTACTTCAATTGTATTCTCAGTACATTAGAAAAGGAAGGTCTTATTATGTTACAGCTTAGAAACTGCTTGTTTCTTTTAGAAAAAATTAAAAAGCCTTGAACCAATCTACCAACTACAAGGAAAATCTCCTTATTATTATTTTCAACAAGAAAACCATGCTTGGGGAGAAATTTCAATTAGAGATCAAAATAATAAAATCATTCAAAACTCATTAATATAGTGATGAAAAATGGATTGCAGATAAATCCATTTTCACTACCAGCATTTGATGATAAAAATGATATTAGGTATTAATGGGATTTTTCACAATATTATTCATAATTTTAAAAAATGTGTCCTGTTGCACTTTTTACCTCTTGAACATTTCCTCACGAAGGCCTGGCAAAATAAAGATATAGATGTAGATATATACCTGTCATTCTCTTCCAAGGTAAGATGAAAATAATGACAAACAGAGACAAAGCATCATTTATGACTAATACAGGCAAAAGCTCCAATCAATGTGTTGAGAGCATGGATATCTAATACAATGAAATTAGGTTCTGGATTAAAAAAGGATGTTGGGAGCAGACACAAAACTGTATGCTGGGAAAACCTAGCAGAATATTTTCCAAAGAACCCTGCTGGGAATGTTCAGTATGGAGGTCATAGGCTGTTTCTCATCTAGGGCTTTTTCACTGACCACAAAGCAGCGAAAGCAGCACAGCAGGTGAAAACTATAAGGTTGATCAGAATGAGTTTCTGAAGTCTAGAAGCAAAATTACTTTACAGCTAAGGACCAGAGATAAAATTTCTCTAAAAAATATATGCCATCAAACATAATTGTGTTTTATTGCATGTCCAAGGGAATGGTTAAACTAAATGACAAGACTAAATGTTTATCCAGCTGTAAGCAACAAGAACTTTCATACATTGTTGCAGAGGGTATAAAATGGTACCACCATTTCAGAAAAATTTCTGGCAGTTTCTTCTAAAATTAACATCTATCATATGACACAATGATTTCTATGAGGTATTAGCCAAGACAAATGAAAATATGTTCACAATAAGACCTAAAAAGTCATTCAAGATGTTTGCATTCATAAAACGCAAACTGTAAACATCCAAGGTAGCCATCAATAGAAGTATGAACAAAACTTGATATACTCAGATAAAGAATACTACTCAGCATTAAAGAAGGCAAAATTACTGATACAGTCAAGAACTTAAGTAGACTTCAAAATCATTATTCTTTGTAAAACAGACCTTATAAAAACTAGTGCTTATCTTTTACTCTATTATATTATATATTACATTAACATGTGGAGTAATATATTGTATTATAATCAATAAAATTTTGGAATGTGTAAAAGCAATTTATAGAGAAAAATATCAGTTCATGTTAGTCTCTGGAAGAGTAAGAGTTGGGATTTTCTAATGAGTGTGAAAGAACTTATGGAAAGTTATGATGTTTTATATCTTGATAGAAGATTGGATTACACAGGTATATAGATTTGTCAAAACTGAGCAGAAATATATTTAAGATCAATCCATTAACTTATATGTACATTTTATGTTGAAAGAGAAATTATGGAAACCAAATTTCACTATTGTGATCTTTCTACAGATACAATAAAAAAGAGTGCTAATATCTGAGAATTAATTTCTAATGCATAAAAATAAGATAGACTAATGGATGGATATCCATTAGATAGACAGAAAAATGTGTAATCAGATGTATAGTAAAATTTTAATAGTACCTATAGATGTAGAGAATTTAAAAGTTCACTGTAAAATTCTATAAACTTTGGTGTTTGAAAATTTTTGTAATATAATTTTGGAAAAATGCACGTCATCCTTAAAAAAAGAATCTCCACAAGCTGCAGTATTTTATTTTAATTTGACTACTTACCAAATTAGTGAGCCAACTGAAGAAATTCAGATGAAAGCAAAGATGGAAAACTCAGAAACTCTGTAAGGAAACAGGTATTCTCAAAGAGCCTGGTGTTGCAAAATACGTGGAGAGAAAATTTTTAAAAAATACCCTAGTAGGAAGCTAACAGGCAGCGAAACAAAGCACTGATCTTAAATAACTTGGTGATACAGCATTTAATCTTAAAAGTAGTTTGCATCACCTAGAGAAGTGAACCAAGTGAATGATACCTACATTTCTTTGGAATCGAGATGGACAACCTAAACCTAAAACCACTGCCCCTCCCTGGTTTCTTATAGATGAATAAACTAATAAGTCTAGAAAAATAAAATGCTAGGCTGGGAATTTGGCTTAGCAGTATAAGCGCCTGCCAGACAAGCAGGAGGTCGTGAATTTGATCCCTGGTACCAAAATAATTAGTTAATTAATTAATAAAATAAAATAAAATAAAATAAAATACCATGTGGGAAGAAAGAACGGAGGGAGATTTCCAAATATTTGCTTCTGGAAAATATAGACACCAAACAGGATGAATGTATCCTAATTGCTGGAAAAAAATCTCTACAATGAAAATTCAAAATTTATATAATCCATGCCTAACAACAGAAAATCAAAGAAAACAAAGGATACTAAAAGCCACAAAATAACATGAATGGACCTTACAAAAGGAAGGCCACTTATGGCACTTTTAACAATAAATGAAAAGAAGACATCATTTATATATAAAAATGAATGACTCTCGGGATCAAGGAAAAAAGATTATAAAAGGAAACCTATACTGTATCAGCAATTGTCTTGAAAAATTTATTGTAAGTGAAATAGACACCACATTAATGAAACAAAAACACATACTGTTAATATGAATAATGATTTTAAGGTTGAATTAAATAGGACAATAGACTTACTTTATGATGATAAATGATACCATATATATTTATCTTTATAGTTACAAAATAAAATAGCTATGAATTTAAGAAAACTTCACAGAAAAAAATTTAAGTAGTGTTTATATCACTCAATAGATCATAAGCCAAATAGAAGAACATAAAAACATGGGTAATTTTAATAATAACTTTGTGTATATTATTTATTTTTAATTGCATTATGTATTTAAAGTACAGCTTGTAAAGAAATTATAAAATTAATAAAACTTCAATTTCAAATGTCAGAGAGTAAACAAAATGAATATAAATTTATTGAAATGGAAATTTTTTATTTAAAACATATGAAACAGTAGCATCGATAAATGATTTCCAGGAAACATGCATTAAGCAACCTAATCCAACTAGTTAACTCAAAGGAAAGGAGCAAAAATAGACTAAACTGGTCTATACCTCGTAGGCCTAGTCTAGGGCTGCCCATTCCTTCAAGTTTATTATTTTCTCTAATAACGTGTAAAAGAGAATGTCAATAATTTGCAAGTAAGGAGCTATGTGATATTAGTTATTGTTATGTATTCTGCTTTTAGGCCTTGGAAATTTACATTTCCTCATGAGCATTATTATTGTTCTTTTTTATTTAGTGCATATTTGTAGTACATAATGATTACATTCATTGTAGGGAGGTGGTACATGTACACAATGTCTTTAAGTCTTTTTACCTCCCCTTCTCTTTGCCAAAGAATGCTTTTATTTGGTTATTCACAATCATAGTTCACCTACTGTAGCAGGTCAGGGGGTGAAGGAGGTTACTGTCCTTTCTCATTCCCTTCTTCCCTCCTGTTGTTTCTAAATATCTTTCCCTTCCTTCCTCTCCCTTCCACCTTTTCCTAAGAAAGCATTTTAATATTAAGCTATTGATGACACCACAACCTTTCTGGAAGGCAAAGAAAAGAGTCATCACATAGGCACAGTTAAATGCCCCAATCATTAGGTAGAAGTAGGAATCCTTTCTGTACTAGAAATGTAGAAAGACCAGTGCAGGGTGGCATGATGCTTCCCACATTTTGGTGTGCTTCACCTTGAAAGAGGAGGATAGGGTAAACTAGAGTAGGGATTTATTGGAATGAATACGAGAATAAAATATAGGGCAAAAAGATAAAGCACACCAAGAAGGAGGTATGATAAAAGCTATCTTACAAAATCCATCATTATTTTTGCATTTCTTCACTATATCATTGAGGATTTTCATATAGTTTACAACATTTAGAATATACTGGAATTTCAAATAGTTATTTTTAAAATAACATGAATATTGACAAATCATACACTGAAGATTTTTAATGGTTGGAACAATAGTAAGAAAAAGTGGTTCAATCCAGAAGTTACAGAAAACCGTTATATTTCCTTAATAGAAGTACGACTGCTATAATTTGCTATTTAAGTATGCTTTGTAGGTAGAATGAAAACTCATTAAAATTTCATCCAGAAAAATTCTCCAGAACAGTTTAATCATTATTACTAATTACTAGGTTAAAACAGCAAGAGTAATTATCTTCAAAAATGTCAAGATTTTCCCGAGATACATGTGAAATAAGCAAACAAAACAAACAACAAAAACCTTTAAGTACTACACTAATCTTATAATTACTGTAAGAAGAAAACATTGGAAAGCAGTGAGACACTGTGCCTCTGTGCTGCAGAAAACACCAGGTAATGAATAAATCATCCAAAGATACATTGATGTCATTCAGGGCATTCAACCTGTTAAATAAAGTAAATTTCAGTAATAATTTAACTATCACAGATCTTAGTGTTCATTATTTTGGGAGAAAGTCTTCAAGTAGTATTTTTAATATATGGGTTAATTTAACTTCTTTTTCCCATCTTCATGTTTTTACTTCTTTCTCTTAAGTAATTGCTTTGACTAATGTTTCCAGAACTGTATAGAATAGACATGGTGACAGTGGCATCCTTGTCTTGTTCTTGACTTTAAAGTGAAAACTTTCAGTTTTTGTCCATTTAGTATGATGTTGACTGTTGGTTTGTCTTAGATGGCTTTTCTGAGATTGAGATAAAGATCCTGTATCACAATTCTCTGCAGGGTCTTTTTTTAATCATGAATGGGTATAGGACTTTGTCAAATTTTTTTCTGCACCTATGAAGACAATCATGTGACTTTTGTCCTTGGCTTTGTTTATGTAGTATATAGCATTTATTGATTTGTATAAGTTGAACTATCTCTGCTACCCTAGGATACATTCTGCTTGGGAATGCTGTATATTCTTGATGATTTGCTGCATTCTTTTTACCAATATCCTACTGAGAAATTTTGAATCTATATTTATTATGGAGATATTAAATTATGATTAATTGCAAATAACATGATACTCTACATAGAAGACACCAAAAGCTCCACCAAAGAACTTCTAGATTTAATAACTAAATTACATGGCATAGTTGGATACAAAAGAATCAATAGCATTCCTGTAAAAATATAACAAACTCAGAGAGAGAAATTAGGGAAATCAAAACTTGCATAATAGCATCAAAAATGAATTGCTTAGTAATCAGTCTAACAAATGAGATAAAAGATTTTTATGTTGAAAACTACAGTACTCTGAAAATGGAGATCAAAGAAGATATCTGAAAATGGAAACAACCAACATAGTGAAATGCTTTTGGCGAGGAAGAACCAACATAGTGAAAATGGCCACATTCCAAAAATTGTTACACAAATTTAATGCAATCCCAATCAAAATACCAATAACACACCTCACAGAGTTAGAGAAAGGAGTCCTAAAATTTATTTGGAGTTGAAAAAGACCTAGAATAGCAAACATAATTCTTGGCAACAGAAGCAAGACAGGAGGTATCACAATCCCTGGCTTGAAATTATACTACAAAGCTACTATGATAAAAAGAGCATGGTACTGGCAACAAACAAACAAAAGAAAATCAGACCCAAGGATGAGTGGAACAGATCAAAAGATGCAGAAACAACTCCAAAAACACTCAGTCACCTTATCTTCAACAAGGGTGCCAAAAACCTATAGTGGAAGAAAGACAGCATCTTTAATAAATGGGGCTGGGAAAACTGGCTTTCCCCATGCTAATAACTAAAACTAGACCCATGTCTCTCACCATGTATTAACTAAAATCAAAAAGGATCAATTATCTACATATTAAAACAGAAACACTGAATCTGCTGGAAAAGAGAAAGACACAATTATTTAAGACATTGATGTAGGTAAAGTGTTTATGAACAAAATCCTTATCACATGGGAAATACTACAAAGAATCAATAACTGGGATATCATCTTATTAAAAAGCTTTGCACAGCAAAATAAGTCACAAACAGTGTGAAGAGACAACCCGTGAAGTGGGAAAATATCTTTCCAGCTGTTCCTCAGACAAAGGACTAATATCTAGAATATATAAAAAACTAAAAAATCATATATCCCAAAATACATGGGTTATATATATTATAAACTCTTAACTCAAGTATCACATTATTTGTTTCTAAGACTGAAAAATAATTTAGTTTACCAATAAAATTTTCAATTATTCAAATTTTTACACAAGTTATGAAACCTAAAAGTGTGAATTCATTGTTTTGTACTTTGTATTGACAATAATGGACTAAAAACAGTCTCGTTTTTACTCTTTTCTAATTTCTTCCTTGTAAAAAGCTCACATGCTTTTCACATTAAACTTTGTAATAGATTCCATTTGACAATGTGTTTGGAAATATCTTCCCTGGCAACATTTTTTGATGTCTAAGGGTCACCTTGCTTTTCACACTCAGTGGAGTTTTTTCTTATTATTCAAAATTTAAGTTTTCAGTATTTATAACTGATCAAATGGCTATTGTTTCTTCACATTTGTCGACTCATTTATTTTCATACTAAGTATCTACATTATTAGCACAACCAGCTCTGTTTATATTAATGTCTGTTATCCCAACCTTTTAGAGGTTTTCAGGCAACACAGTCCTAAGAATGCATTGCAATAAAAGCCTTGTTTTTCTGCTCATTAGCAGTGCCTTGGTTTCCCTATTACCTAACTGATGGACTTCTGTGAAAATGAACTACAACAAATATAAAGAACCTCATTACTGAATGAATGAATGAATGTATGTATGTGTATATACACAATGTTCTTTATGCTGTTCTTTACTTCTTTTCTAAAATATATTTGAAAACTATTATTCCATTTCATTTATTCTTGTTTTAATTTCATAATTTAACCTCATTCCTTCTGCTCCTTCTTCCTTCAAATAGTTGTATTTCCATTGGGCCCTGATGACTTTTGATTTTCTTTCATTTTGGCACATCAAATTTGTTTTCTTATATTCTTTAAGAATATCAAACATTTCTGAAATGTTACTCAGATTAATATTGGCTATTATATCCAGATGTATGTGGAAGTAAAACATAATGTGTAACCTCAAAATATCCCTCTGACATAAAACTTACTTTGAGCTGAAGGCAATGACAAAGCAGCACATATAGGGAAAGCCCTCTACAATTTCCTGCCTAAGAAAATGTACCTTCTTTAGTGGAGATGACTCTAGATTCTTGTCAGCCCTGAGATGGCAACAGAGGAATCTGCAAATGATCTTTACTCCATTAGATTCCTTCTGTACATATTTGCTTTCCCACAGTTTCCTGTCCTTGGGATTCTAAAATTACTTCTTTTTTTCCTGTAATTTCTCTATGAATTTATAGTTCTTTGCTGAAGGTACTATGCCATAATCCTTTATATACAATGGCACTTTATTTTATATCACTCATCTTTAGTCACTAGCACTTTCAAAATATTAAATGGAAAATTCCAGTAATGATCAATCCATAAGTTTCAACTGCACGCCATTCTGCACATTGCAAAGAAATTTCATATCATTGTACTCAAACAATGAATCATCGTTATGTCCAGAGTATCTATGTTATATACTATCTGACTATTAATCAAGTAGTAACTGCCTCAGTTATCAGATCAAATGTCATAATATTGAAGTGCTTATATTTCATTAACTCTTCTGCAGTAGGCTAATAATATGTCATGATGCCTAGTAAATTCACTCATTCATACATTTCCTTCATTAATTTCATCTCATCATCATATAGGTATTCTGTGACTTCACATAATAAGATGAATAAGCACATTTTAATTAGTTATTTTGAAAGAAAAAGATACACTATATTCACATAACATTTATTAAAGTACATTTTGGCCATTGAATCATTATTGTTGTTAATCAATCACTTTGCCTAGTTTATAACTTAATTTCATCATAGGTATGTAGATACCAGAAAAAAAAAAAAACAGGGTTAGGATGGGTTAGGTTCCGCAGAATCATAACCTTCAGGGTTATAGGGTTAGATACTATTGGTGGTTTCATGCATACACTGAGGGTCTTAAACTCTATCCCCTGCGGATAAAGAGTGGACTACTGGTCAGCCAAAGATTTAAGTCACTGCTTTCAGTTACTTTTACTTCAGGTTTCTCCAAAGTCATCTTACCTGCAAGCATTAATAAATTATTTGCTTTCTTCTAGGTAATAACTTTTTATGTTTATAAGAGTTTCAGCTAACAGCCTAATTTGAGCAGACATAAATTTTTGCTTCCCCTACAATGCTGTATCTTTGGGCTTTTGGGAATGTTTTCTTTCTCACAACAATTGGGTTTTTCCCTAATAACATATATCTAAAATTTATTAGCTGAAAATTATAAAAATGCTCAGTAAATAAAAGAAAAATAATCTCAATAATCAGAAAAAAATTTGCATTCATGGATTAGAAAACTTAAGTAAACACATCAGTTCTTACAAAATTACAGCAAGATATTTTCTAAATATAGACAAGTACAGTATACAAGTCAAATGGAAAGGCATATAAATAAAACTGATTTGGAGAACTAAATCAATCTCTAAAATAACAAAGGACGTAGAATATCTACTTAGTTCTAAACATTAGCATATAGCTACAGTAAAAAGAGGCAAAGGTTTTCGTCTCCAGCACTAAAATAATATATAAAGAACCTGATCAATAAAGTACCACAGAGAACCCAAATATGAATATTCCCAAGTGATTTAGATTCATACACAAAAAAATTCTTTAGAATAAATGACACTGGAATACTGAACATTCATAGAAAACAACAAAAGAAAGAAACAACTTATGCTTCATATGGTAATAGAAAAATTAACTTAATGTAAATCAGAGATTCAAATGTAAAAGAAACAAACAGTTAGAAGAAAACATTAGAAAAAATATGCAGGGCCTAAAACTTCATAAAAGTTCTAGCACATGACATGAAAAGGGAAATGTAGCACCTTCACAATAATGATAATAATACAACACAAGATGACTTTCCCAACAATAACAATGCAAACTACACATTTGACCATGTAAAAGGCTCCAAGGAAAATTGAAACTGGGCACATATTATTTTCTTTATGATATTTTTCAATGAGAAGTAACACTACCTTATATAGCTCAAAAAGTAGTCTTTATTAAAACAATACCAAAGGAAGGATTCCAAAATCCTCTGACTAAAAGTAGTATTTAGTCACCAAAATTCCAACAAGTCTGTGCTGACAATTGTGAAACTAATGTGTGCTTCATATAAAATATACAGGTTCACTAGTCAACATTGCACTCGCTTTCCAAGGAATCATCACACAATGCTATAAAATATTAAAAGTGAGATTTCTTCTTTGTGTGTGTGTGTGTGTGTGTGTGTGTGTGCATGTGTGTGTTTTCCAGAGTTTATTCTGACCCTTTAACTTACTTTAACTATGATTTTTGCTTTATTTTGTCTCAAGTTTGAC
The DNA here is from genome assembly GCA_004027455.1 of Hydrochoerus hydrochaeris. NCBI lineage: Eukaryota > Metazoa > Chordata > Mammalia > Rodentia > Hydrochaeridae > Hydrochoerus > Hydrochoerus hydrochaeris. The sequence continues at coordinate 428,434 of PVLA01000860.1, forward strand.
CTCAATTGCTGAGGTGGACTTGCAGAAGTCCTCCAAAGGTAAATAAAGAAGCTGAGAAATCTGAATCAAAGAGTCATTATTATGCAGCTGGTTTACCCTGTGTACAGGTATACCCATCTACATCCCCTCAAAATGAGGAAAAAACAAACAAGAAAATGGGAATTAAGAAAGAATAAGAATTTTGGGAAGCCAAAACCCATATATAAGTGTATTTAAAAACCAGAGATATAATTATGTTCACTTCAGAAGCACATACAGCTAAAATCAGAGACATAAATATACAGTAGAATGCATGCATGAATTTATACATCCTATGTCCTTAAATATAAAAGCATATTTTTAAATCAATGCCTTCATACTTCTAGTAACGCCTTAAGTCCCACCTCCTCAAGTGTAGACATAATGTTAGAGAACAAACAAACTTTCAATAAGTGTCATCAAATAGACCCTCAATTGTCTATGTCTCTCACCACTGGATATCATTCAATGTACACGAAAGAAAGGGATGAAGCTCCTTTGTTTCTCGAACACTAATTCCCATTTCCCCAGTAAAATAATGAAAGGATGACAAATTGCCACTAGCTGTCAATTTTCTAAATAAATTGTGTTTATATTTCTTCCTCATTTCTAGATCTAATTGTTGGTTTTGTTGCTGCTGTTTTTGTCATTGTTGCTATACTTGTTTTATCAGTATAAACTCAGGGCTTTGCACAGGCTATGTAGTATCTGCCACTTTACCTTCCTCTTTTAAAAAATATCCCTGAGATAACATTTCAATGTAAATTCATAGAAAAAAAGATGTGCCAGAAGTTTTTCCTGAAATCCCAGTAATAATTTGACATTTCTCATGCATGAACTCTTAGAGGTTGAAGACTATAGGCTGGGTCAATTTCAAACATGATTCTTTAAGTAATAAATGATGACTTAATTACAACTTTTTTTCATAAAAAATGGCACTAACAATTCCTCTCCATTATGAATAACCAGAGACTGCGTTAGTCATTTTCCCCAACCACTGAGTTTCCTCAGAGGTTACATTAAATATTTCTTTCTTAATGAGTTCTGTGATGTTGACTGAAGCTTGCCCACCGCTGAACAGTGTGAATCATCTGATGAAGAGCAAGAGATGAGCTGCAATTGAAGTATTTTCTGTATTCACTGCACACATAGAGATTCTTCCCACTGTGAGTCTGCCAGTGCTCCACGAGCTGTGACCTACAATTGATGGCCTGCCCATGTACTCATGGAGTTTTCTCCAGTGTGGATACTGAGGTATCAAATAAGGTCTCCTCTGTCACTAAAGTATTTCCCACACTCTTTGCATTTCTAGTGGTTTTTCTCCAGTGTGGATTCTTTATGCAACATGACAATGGAGTAGCAAGATAAGGCTTCTGCACATTCACTGTACCCTTACCATCTCTAGGGTCAGTGCTCTAGTGCCGCTTGAAGTGAAACCTGTAGTTGAATTCCTTTCACACTCCACCACTTATAGGGCTGCTCCATGGTGTCAGTGATGTACTCTTGAATGAGGTCTGCACTCTCAAAAAGGCTTTTCCAGCTTCATTGTATTCAAAAAATTTTGGTCCAGTGTGAATCTGAGGGTGCCCTGTGTGGTTACCATCGCTTGAAGGCCTTCCCACACTCTATGTACTCATAGGGTTTTTCTCCTGTGTGGGTGACGGAGTATCAAATGCTGCCTAGACTAAAAGGCTTCACACATTGTTTTCATACAAAAGGTTTTTCCTCAGAGTTGTTTCCCTTATGAAAGACAGCAGTAACATAGCAGGTGAAGACCTTTCTACATTCTTTGCTTTTATGTTTCTTTCCAGCGTGAATCTACTTGGTGCTGCATACAATGTGACCTGCAGTTTAAGGACTTCTCAAATTTCATCATGTGAAGGGGTTCTCCCCTAGTATAGGTAACATGCAGTTGAAGGAGATGAATGCTTTACTAAAGATCTTTCCAGACTCTGTGCATTTGTAGAGCTTCACTCCACTGTGAGGCCTGTCATGGTGAATGAGACAGTTCTTCTCAAACACTTGCACATTCCTTGCATATGCATGAATTTTGCTTTTCCTGCTTGAAGGGATCTGTAATTAGTCTGTGTGAGTTACAGACACTGAGAGTATCATCTAGAGACATGTTGTCCAGTGTAGTCCTTGAACATACAGTATTAGCTCTCCCCGTGCTACCATGTCCAAAGCTCAATTTCCCAGGGACTTTCTACCACTGATCTCAGGAGTCTTTCCTCTGTTTTAAATGACCCGTCTTGATCCTTGGACGGCCCCAACTGCTAGTTCTATGAAGGTACCTGTGTCACTTGTTCCTGAAAGGAGGCTTGTGCAGGTCAGCAAAAGTGAGCATGCGTGGGTTCTGTGGTTTCAGGCTTTGTGCCATTACCGAGACAGGAGCTTTGGGTGAGGTCTTTCTTCATAATCCTTAACCTCTGGTCATTCTCTAGCTGGTAGATCACCTCTGATTTGGACAAAGGATATCACTAGCCACTCCAAGTAAAGGGAAAAATGTCTATTCTATTAAGAGCTGAATGAAGGTCTTCCATTCGTCTTCACCCACAGCACCCTGGGACTTCTATAAGGCCATCCGTCTAAAAGACTGTGGGAAAATACTGAGCTGATCTCTTCGGTGGTTCATAAGGTACTAAAGAAGTCTAGAGTCAGAGAGTCTGTCTTTCTCTCTCATCGTGATTCCTGAGCCATGTACCCTCTCTCCTGAGTCCCTCGCTTAGCTCTACAGCCCACCTGCCTTGAGGATATTGGCCCACTGGGACGTGCTTGCCATTTCCTCCTTAGCATAACACTGAGAGACTAGGGTTAGGTACTAAGGAAAATGTCACCGTGATCTTCCCGTGGGTCTTATATAATTGTTTAAAGTATCATTCACAGCATCCACACTATGTGTGTACTGTGACCAGCACCAATTTTTTGATGAAAAAACAGACGATCAAGTAGATAAAATGATTTGCCAGAAACAAGGAAATGGTGACTGGTAGAGTCAAGGTGAAACCAAATCGCCTCTACCATCTGGCCAATTTAACCAGAAATCTATAAAACATTGTTACTGAAATGCCAATTCCCAGTGTGCATTTAATGATTTCGATGTAAGGATGTCAGTAACCACAGGAAAGATTACAATTGCTAACCTGCATGTAACCAAGTATTGTTCTGAGCCATGTACCTTCACATGAGTCCAATGACTTAGATACTATATTGATCCATTTTCCCCCATGAAATAACTGAGGTACAGAGGAGTTAACTGATGTACAGGGGAGATAAAGAACTTGCCCAGGAATACACAACTGATAAATAGCACAAATAGGATTGGAGTCTTGGGATCTAGCATCTGTCCCTTGTCTCCCAGTGTTACACTGAGGAAATGATGAGCATGCCTGTATGTAGCCAACAGCCTCAAACCAGGTGGTCAGTGGAGCGAAGAGGGGGACCCAAGTGAGAGGAATCATGCCTCGGGAACCAGGATGAGACCCTAGACTTCTTCAGTAGTTCATGAGTCATGAGAGAAATCAGAAGCTCACAGGTCTCCAGCACCATCTTCTACTGCATGGTCCTCTGGGTCAAGTCCGCCTGCCTCCATTTCTCCTGTGTGACTGCCACAGCCAACTCTTGGAAGGTCACAGACATTTGTAACAGGCCCATCAGCTGCATCTCCACTCTAAGTCCTATAGATCAAGAGGCCAGGAAGTTAGTGGGCTTGATCTTAGTGCCTCCCTAACTGGGCAAGTGACTTTAGCTGACAACGATGCTCCAAGCCTCAGTGTCCTCCATCTAAAATATGCACAAAATATAGGTGTCATGTAGGCTATAGGGTCAAAGTGCAGTTAAGGAGGCCATGGCTCTGATGGGTATCCATGAGATACACCTATAGGAAGAGGGATGCAAAGCTCTACAAATGCATAGAACAGGGATACATCCTCCTCAGCACTTTTGCCTGAAGAGCTGGGGAAATGAGCCTTGCTCTGTGCTGCAGTCCTGTCCAGTAAAGGGAAACTTTGAATATGTTTTTAGGTAGGACTACCTATCATTGCATTGCCACACATGGCTTAGTAACAAAATATTTATATTCAATTCTTCCAAAACTTCTTTCCAGATAGACTAAACTAGTACTCTTCACTCACTTTTATAGCTACTACTTCTCAAGCGGGTGCTAGAGAAAAATTATCACTTTCGCTTTGTTCAATTTTACTGGTTTCACCCCTGATATCTGAGAGGAAAATGGTCTTAACAAACCTGAAACCAGATATCTGGATATTTTAAGTAATATTTTATGTTCCTCTATTATGCTGGGTTTTTGACTTGTCTATCTCTTGAAGAATATCAGAGAAGAAATGAAGCCCAAAAAATGTAAAGTAAAACCACTATTTGTTTTCACTAAAACAATCTCAAAAAATTTTAACAAGATTTTAACAATATTAGTTCAAGTATTATTCACAAATAAAAAATACTGACTGAGAAAAATAGAAAGGCAATTTTTTTATCCTTTTTAAGTAGTCTTTGTTCAACATCACTGACCATGAGACAAATGCAATTTAAAACAACACAGAGATTTCATCTTACTCCAGAATGTAAGGTTATCTTCAAGAAATCAAATAATAACAAATGCTGGTTAGCTTGCAGGACAAAGGATCTGTTCCACATTATAGTTGGGAATGTGAACTGGTACAAGCACTGTAGAAATCAATATGGAGATTCTTCAAAAAACTAAAACTAGAAATTCCACCAGATCCAGCTATAGCCCTTTTAGGCATCTTCCCAAAAGTTAAACATGTCACATTATAGTTAAACATGCCTATTTGTGTTTATAGCAGCACAATTCATAATAGGTAAACTTGGAAGCAGCCTATAAGTCCATCAAAAGAGGAATGGGTAAATAAAATGTTATATTTATACACAATGGAGTGCTGCTCTGCTATAAAAGATAAATTTGAGACATTGCACCTTGAAATCATAATGTTAAGCAAAACAAATCAGGCAAACAAATATCACATGGTTCATCTTACTTGAGAAACCCAATTTATAAGTGAAAGATCAAACTAAAAGATACTGAGAAACAGAAAGATAAATCTTTTGCAAATAGGTAAGAGACCAACATATGAGGAGGTGTTGAAAAAATTAACATATGCTATGTGTATGTAACAACTCCATACAATGCATGCAATAATTATCTATTGCAAAGATAAAATACTCATGGCTATTATGCTCTAAAGTAGTAATTCTCCAGAAACAGAAACCATCCCCCCAAGAATATTTGAAATTTTCTGGAGACATTTTCAGTTGTCACAACGGGGTAAAGGAGTGAAGTACTGTCATTTAGTAGGTAAGAACCTATGAAATTACTAAAATTCTATATTGTACAGAAAGCATGTCATAACAACAAAAAGATATCTAGTCTAAAATTTGTTATGCCAATCATGAGAACACTGGTACTGAAACTTTATTGTTCTCTCCTATGTGAATTATTTTAAAGAAACTATTTGGGGTTTTCAGGTACTTGGTCATAAATAGAAACTACGATTCCACATCCATTAGATTATTTTTCTTTAGGAAAAGTTCAGCTTGATTATGCAGATTCTGGAAATAATTCACAGTCCATTGCAAACTGTCAGAAATTTTTGATCCTATACCTTATTGAAATTTCCAACAAAGATAGGATTTGGGAGATCAAAAGTCACTTTATTCTAAGTAAAATTTCTGTGATGGATCAAAAAATTAGATAGGTTGTTCTCAAAGGTCTGGAATGACAGCTTGCCTGTAAGAAAACATTTCAAAAGTGATAAAATATATCAGAGCTCAGGTATGCTAACCTAAATGATAAAAAAGGAGCCCATTCCAAACTTGTTCTTTTATAAGGGGTAAAGTTAAAACAAAGAGTATCTAGACTTTTATTTGCTAAAAAGCTATAAAAGCTTCTTAACAGAGTAATGAGCTAAAACAGATAAAACTATTAACTGATACCTAAAATAGATTTACTGAGAGTAATTTGGGGCAAGTCAAAATAACTGCTTTTTAAAAAAATTTCTTCCTCTATTTCCTTTGGTACTATTTTAAATGACTCAGTAGTAATCTGAGCAAAGCAAGCCTAGAGGAGAGGAAATAAGGAATGTGACAAAAAAGAAAGAATATGATACTAGAATCTACATGATTTTAGATATAATTTAGTGAAATAAAGTAGACAACATTGGAAATACAGATATAACTAGAGACTAAAAATAATATTGCAGATTATGGTACTCCAATCTAACAGCCAGCCACACTAGAAACTTTAATGGGGTGTTTGATGATTATACATTGTTTCCCTCAAACCTTAAGTGTGTCATATTATCATTAACTTTAATGGAATAACCCACAGGAGTTTGAAATGTAAACATGGATGATTGTTTAGAGCTAACAGAAAAAATCTGTAGGTGGGAATCATGCTGTCAAGACTATAATTTTATACTAAAAACGAAAAAAAACCAGTTGACATATTACATGAAAAGAAAAATTGAATGAAATCACTTTAACACATACAAATGCATAGCTCTGAACAAGAACAAATGTGTAGATTAGACTGTGAGACTTTATGCAAACTATGCTTGGCCGTGTACCTAGATTAGATTTTCTAAAATTTAAAATATCTCAGTTTTCTACAAATTGACTTGTAGATCCATCACATTTACAATAAAAATTCCAGCATGTTTTAATTTGATTTTCTTTGCAAATTAACTGGCTGATTCTAAAATTTACCGGAAGAAAAATCTCAAAAATAAATTGGAACATTATTTTATAGGATACCAAGACTTACTGCAGTGCTAAAATATTTATGATAGTGTTACACTGATGAATGATAGACTATATTTTATTACATTCATGCCTATGAACACAACAAAGTTGAGTAAACTATTGCTTCTCGCATTACCAGGGTAGAATCTTAAAAATATAATGTTGAGCCTAAACAGTATTCCAGAAAAGGATACATACTGGACAATTCCTTTCAAGTCCAAGTCCAAAAATAAGGAAAGCTAATGCATGTTAATAACTAATAATAGTGGTTTCTTTTGTTAAGGAGGAAGTTATATAGATTAAACTGGGACATGAAAGTATACATGATGTTTACACAAGAATTTTCACATTGAGTGTTCCACCCTACCACATCTCCTCAGCTGCACATGGGACATTCTCTAAAATGGAGCATATATTAGACCATAGAACATTCTTAAGAAAATACAAAGGCATTGAAATTATCCCATGCATATTATCTGACCATAGTGCACTGAAATTGGAAATTGATGGCAAAAGAAACTGCAAAACCTACATAAACACACGAAAATTAAATAACATCTTAAACAACCAATGGGTTACAGATAAAATTAAAGAATAAATTAAATAAGACCCACAATTCAATGAAAATACAGATACAACACATCAAAACCTGTGGGATGCAATGAAAGCAGTTCTAAGAGGGAAATATATAGCAATAAATTATCACATAAGGAAAACAGAATCAACATAACCAAACAACTTAATGTTACACCTCAAGCTTCTAGAAAAAGAAGAGCAAGTCAAGCCCAAAGCCCACAGAAGAGAGAAAATTATAATGATCAGAGCAGAAATTAATGCAATTGAGACTAAGAAAACAATACAAAAAATTAATGAATCAAAGACCTGGTTCTTTGAGAGAATAAACAAACTGTACAAACCGCTAGTTAACCTTATTAAGAAAAAATTGAAAAGATTCAAATTCATGCAATAATGAATGAAAAGTGTGGACTCACTACAGATCCCATGAAATTCAGAAGATTATGAATAGCTACTTTGAAAATCTTTACTCACATAGGGTGAAAAACACAGAGGAAATGGACAGATTTCTGGAAATATATGAATTACCGAAGCTGAATCAAGAAGATATAACAATTTTGAATAACTTTATAACAGCTACTGAAATTGAAAATGTGATTAAAAACTTACCAACAAAGAAATGCCTAGGTCCTGATTGATTTAGAGCTGAATTCTATAAGAAATTTAGGGAAGATTTAATTCCAATAATCCTCAAACTTTTCAATGAAATTGAAAGGGAAGCAATTCTTCCTAACTCATTCCTGGAGGCAAATATTACTCTGATACCAAAATCAGAGAAAGACCCAACAAAAAGGGGAACTATAGGCCAGTCTCACTAATGAACATCACTGCAAAGATTCTTAATAATATACTGGCAAATAGACGGTAACAAATCATCAAAAAGATTATACATGATGACCAAGGGGTATTTATTTCAGGAATGTAGAGATGTTTTAACATATGCAAATCAATAAATGTAATACACCACATCAACAGAGCCAAAGAAAAAAATCACACAATCATCTCAATAGATAAAGAAAAAGCTTTTGATAAAGTCCAACACTTATTCATGATAAAAAAAACCCTACAGAAACCTGGAATAGATGATAACTACCTCAATCTGATAAAAACCATCTATGGCAAACCAACAGCCAACATTATACTAAATGGACAAAAACTGAAAGCTTTTAATCTAAAATAAGGATCAAGACAAGGATGTCCACTATCACCATCCTTATTCAATGTAGTTCTGGAATCATTAGCCAGAGTAATTAGATAAGAGAGAGATCTAAAGGAATTAGGATAGGAAAGGAAGCAGTTAAATTATCACTATTTGCAGATGACATAATACTCTATGTAGAAAGAACCTAAAAATTCCATCAAAAGACTACCTGAGCTAATAAGCAAATTTAGCAATGTAGCTGGATATAAAGTCAATACTTAAAAATCAATAGCATTCCTGTACATAAACAACAAACTCACTGAGAAATTATGGAAATGACACCTTTCACAATAGCATTCAAAACAATGAAATACTTAGGAATCAATCTAACAAAGGATGGAAAAGATCTATACACTGAAAACTACAGTACTCTAAAAATAGAGATAGAAGAGGATTTCAGAAAATGGAAAGATATCCCCTGCTCTTGTTTAGGAAGAATGAGCATTGTAAAAATGGCCATACTTCCAAAACCGTTTAATTTAATGTAATGCAATTTAATTAATTTAATTTAATGCAATTCTGATCAAAATGTCAGTAACACACCTTACAGAGCTAGAGAAAACACTCCTAAAATTCAGTTAGAATTAGAAGAGATTTGGAATAGCAAAGGCAATCCTGGGCAACAAATGTAAGGCAAGAGGCATCACAATCCCTGACTTGAAATTATACTATAAACTCAGTAATAAAATCAGCATGGTACTGGCGAAAAAACAGGCCTGAGGATCTGAGGATCAGTGGAACAGATTAGAAGATGCAGACACAACTACAAAGACACTCAGCCACCTTATCTTTTTCAAACTCATGACCTTGAACTTGGCAGGCAGTTGTTTATATCACCGAGCTAAATCTCTGGCCAGCCACCTTATCTTTGATAAAGGGGCTAAACATGTTCACTGGGAGAAACATAACCTATTTAATAAATGTTGCTGGAAAAATAGGTTTTCAATGTGCTGAAGACGGAAAATAGACCCATGTTTATCATCATGTACTAAACTAAAGTCAAAATGGATCAAAGATCTAAACATTAAATCAGAAATACTAAATCTACTGGAACACAAGACAAGTAAAAATCTTGACATGGGGTAGGCAAAGAGTTCATGAAAAAATGCAAACCGCACAGGAAGTATTTTCTAGAATCAACAACTAGGATCTCTTCTTATTAAAAAGTTTTTGTACTTCGAAAGAAATCATCAGTACAGTGAAGAGAAAACACACAGTACGGGAAAGAATTTTAGCCAGCTGTCCCTCAGACAAAGGACTTATACCTAAGTCATATAAAGAACTGAAAAACATCAGGCTGCCCAAATTCAAAGGCACAATCCAAAAATGAGCATCTGAATTCAAAACGTATTTCTCAGATGAAGAAATACAAATAACAAATAAATACATGAAGACATTCTCAACAAAACTGGTCATTCAAGAAACGCAAATTACAACAACACTGAGATTCCATCTCACTCCTGAAAGAATCGCTGCCACTAAGAAATCAACTAGTGACAACTATCGGCTGGGCTATGGGGAAAAAGGCATACTTCTCCACTGCTGGTGGGAGTATAGACCGGTGCAACCATTTTAGAAATCAGTGTGGAGATTCCTCACAAGACTAGGATTAGAAATCCCATTTAATCCAGCTATTCCCCTTCTGGATATTTTCCCAGGATAATTAAAAACATCATAACACAGTGATACATGTGCACCCATGTTTATAGTAGTAAAATTTGTTCGAGCTAAATCTTGGAAACCACCAAAATGCCCATCAACCACAGAATGGATAAAAAAGATGTGGTATTTTTATATAATGGAACATTACTCAGCTATAAAAAAGAATAATCTTGAGGCTTTTATAGGTAAATGGAAGCAACTTGAGACTATACTCATAAGTGAAATAAACTCACAGTTACAAATATCATATTGTCTCTAGTATAAAAATAATAAAAAATACAAATCTGAAAGAGTATTAAGATCCAAAATACAGAATAGATATTGTAGTAATGAAAGGAAAAGAAAGTGCTCAGAGAGGCAGAACTACTGGGGTAGGGAAAAGGAAAAAAAGAAGAAAGGAAAAGATTATATGTATATTGGTAAACATATATAAATGTATGTATGTATATGAATGCTAGATAGAGAACTATACTACTAATCTCTCTTAGTTTATAAAAAAGAACGGTTTGTGTTGTCATTGTTTGATTGATCACTTTTGTGTCTAAATTTTATAACCTGAACAACTATCTCTGAGATAACAATGTGCAACATATTAACTAGTGTTAATTCTCTTAAAAAGGAATTTTTACTTTGTGAGTTTGAAAGAATTTTGTAGTTAAATTTAAAAGATTAAAAAAAAGCTTGTACTGGCTTATGAAGAACAACTATTTCAACTTTGAAAATGGAACAAATATAAATAAAATCAATGAGATTGTGACAGTACTCAAAAATTTATTAGTCACTGCTATATACTGCAGAAGTACAGTTTTATCACTCTGAAAATTGATAAATGGAAGAAAATAAAATTTATCCCCCACTTCTCAAGGGGATCAAACCTTATGTGAGAATAACCAAATACTTGACAAGGGCTGTTGTTTCTCATAAAAGAATATTAGTGCTACTAAATACAAAGAAATGATACCATTATAAAACTTCAGTTTTACAGTCTAGTGAAATAATGGAAGTAGCCAATAATCCTTAACGGATGTTTCAAATTTTAGGTAAAGTTTTACCAGATAAATTTTAATGAAGGAAAAAGACTGACACCATATGAATCCAATGGTCATTCTTAGTATAGCTAATTATTGGCTATCATTATGTTATGTGCTTCCTATTAAAATCTAATGGAAAATACACATCCCACCTGTAAGATCTTTTCTGAAATAGTTTTTTCTTAGTATAACAAAGCCTATAGATCTAGAAGTTTACAGGCAATGTGGGGAATTATACAAGATAAAAAAGTATATCATGAAGAAAGAAAAGTCAAATTTAGTATATAGGTCATTTTATAGAACAAGTGACCTGATTTCTTCAACAAATCAAGGGCACCAACAAAACATCAGGATTCTGGTATAGCGTAAAAGAGAAAGACCTAGTAATCAAATATAAGGTATGGAAAGTTTGGAATTCTAATTTAAAAGCATTTTTATTAGTCAAGAAAAATCAAATATAGAACAAGTAACAGTTGATTTAAAGAATAACTATGTTAAGTATAATTACATAGTGATTGTTATTGTAATGGCCCTGACTGGTTAGATATGCACGTTGAAAACTTTACAGTTGAAATGCCAAATTTGTTTTCCAATGTCTCCAAAGCTGTTGCTTATACAAACACAAATTATATAGATGTTGATGTATCTATCTATAGATATATTTCCCTAATTATCACCAGAAAACTGTTAATATAGCAATGTTAAATATCTTCAAAATTATTATAGAAAGGACACTCTTGTGATAGAGTTTAAGCAATATCTCAGTCTATGGTTATTTAAAGGAGGGAACTGAATGGGATTTTGCAAAGTTCACAGTAAAATAATTTATGACTAATGGACACAGTAAGGTTTCCAGTGTTGTATTCCAAGTCTTCCCAAGTGAATTGTGAAATAAGTGAGTTCTTCTCATCTGTGAAAACTCACTTTGATAAACTGACCTGTAGAAAATTTCTGAAGCAAAAAATGAAATTATTTAGAAGCTTGATGTGTGGTCTGAGATGGTTGCCACTGTCCCTGGCCATCTTCATCCTCTAAGACCAGTTGATTCTTTGTCCATCTCACCTGTCTCTTATTTCCTTGGCATCTGGAGATCAACAAGGGATCCATCGTCATGGCTATAAGGAGGAAGAACTGTCATTGTGCCTGTCAAAGTGCCAGCTCCTAACTGGTTCTATACTTTGGTTCCCCTCAGTACAAGGCTACACATGCAAATAACAAAGAATCAACCTGATTGAAGATGAGGCCAATTCCCCTGAAAAGAAGTGAGCCCAGAAGTTTCGGTTGCTTCATGGAGAAATACAGATGCACAGGCAGTGCTAGCCCTAAGAAAACCCCATGGCTGCTATAAACTAGCAAAAACAGTATGGGGTTTTACCCTGAGAGTAACTTCTTCATGGCAGGACAGATTTAAAGAAAAAATTCACTATAGCACCTACCATATTGTTAAAGAGAGTTTAATCAGGCATTATTTTGGGAGGGGTTGACCATGTGGGACCGAGCCACAGAATATCTATACTACAGTTTCATTACGTGCCTACACTACCACAGAAACTGGGTGAGAGACAGCCATGGGAAGCAGATGTGGAGATGTTGAGGACTAGACAGATCTCTTGAGATCCTGAGAAGTTCAAGCCAAGCCAGGAAGGACACAGGCCTGCATTCAGTGCTGATAGGCTAAGTTTGTAAGGTGTGACTTTTGGAAGTGGCTGTACCTGAATGTGAAAGCATGCAGACTAGTGGTCTACTTGAGCTTTGCTCCACTGTGTATATCCAGTAGTCTGGTCATATC